>JAFIRS010005214.1:0-62664 GCA_018342105.1 Gonioctena quinquepunctata
AAGATGAATCAACTTCGACAAGTGAAGGTTTTCATCAGAATTTGACGATTTACCAGAACGAAAGTTTCAAAATCACAAAGGATTATAGCATACATTTTACGTTTCAGCAAAAATTCACAAGCCTTTGAATCAAACAGAATTACAGGCCAACTCAAGGTACAAGAGCTCGATAATACACTCACTTTGTTACTCAAACTTGCAATAATTCAGTAATGAAGTAGAATCATTATCGAAACAGCGTTCATTATAAAAATCTAACAAACTCATATCACTAAATCCATTTATTGATAGTTCAGGTGTGTTATAAGTGTAGGTGGTGTTTGAACAACTCAATTATAAACGAAAATAAACATGCAATCATCCTTCCCAAAAATCATCCACTCACTCCATTAATCATACGTCATGAACATCACAAGCGTGTTTTAGAGTTCAACCAAAGGCTTATGAAAAAATAAGGGGTGACTTACCTGGCTCACGCATTATTCCAAATCGAGTATTCAACACATGTGGAACAGATTTCGCTGGTCCATTTCAAATCAAAACAAGTAAGCTCAAAAATGCTAAAATTGTGAAAGCTTATTTATGTGTTTTTATTTGTTTTGTTACGCGAGTAGTACACTTAGAACTTGTATCCGATATGAGTACTGAGTCATTTTAGAACTAATTTTGAGTTGGGGGAAGTGATTTTCAACCGAGGTCTCAATCTGCCTACTCCTACGTTGTAGCCACTGAGGTAGGAATGTGATTTCCCCTGAGGTCTCAATCTGCCTACCCCTCAGGTGTTGTCACCTAGGTGGGGTTCAAGGTTTTGTATTTCGACCCTGGGGTCTCAATCTGCCTACTCCGCAGGTTTCGCCACTAGCTTCAGCCTACTCCTTCGAGGGAACAGTTTGTCCAATATCACAATTTACGCACACGATTTTGTAAACTAAATTTGACAGTGACACTTTAGGCAATTCATCTTTAAATTTTTAGAAGAATTCTTCTCATTTTATTTTCATTGTATTATAGTTAGTCATTTTGCAGAACCTTGCTGATTTTATCTGATAATCCTTTGATATACATTGATCTGAAATGTTTTACATTAGTGGAATCCATATTGATATTCTGGTTTGCACGATTATGTAGCATTATGTTGACAAGAGATCTAGGATATGGGTTTTGGAGCAACATATATTTTATTTTCTTGAGATTGTCTTCATCACTGAGGCAGATGGCTCTATCTTTTGAACCTTCGATGATAAACGTTTCTCCGATTTGAAGCAAAGTTGAGAACTCTGGATTATTAGGTTTCATATACTAATTGCTGGGCAAGCTACCATCTGGATTTCCTATTATTATTGTATAAATAAATGGAATACAGTTGTTTTCTTTGTTTTCTAAAGTAAATTAAATGTTTGGGTGAAAATTATTGAAAAGAGTGAATACCTCTTATTTACTATCTCGGGGGACAGCTGTCAGAATGTCACAACGTAAAGAATAAAAACGGTACTTCAAATGGCAGATTATCAATGATTGGTTCTAGTGAATAGTTCATCACTAAATTTGCCATACTGGGGTAAGCAAGATTACCCATTGCTATGCCATCCAGATGTTTTCAGTATGTATATGTCATTGAATTTGAAATAACTTGACATGTGGTTTACTTGAACGATACAAATTTCTTACTCTTGAAAATAGAAGAAAGCAAAACAATCTCTATATATTATTCAAAATAGTTAATGGTATGGTTGACTCTCCAGATCTTTTGTCCTACTAGAAGTAGGCAATTGTTCTATATATGCTGTCCTAGAACTAATATGTATCAGAATTCTCCAATCTCTAGGATGTGTCTATGTTATAACACACTTCATTCTGATATTAATCTGTTTTACTGTACATATTTGCGTTTTCGAAAACAGATTAGGGACCTATCTCTCTAAATTGATAACCGATGTGTATTCATTTGTATTAGTATTGTTAGGTATGTTGCATTCTCACTTTTGATCCAATATCGATAAAGTACTTAGTGGTACTGTTGTGGACTGCTGTTTCTTTGTATCCTGAAGCTGATGATAAATAAATAAATATATAGTTGACTAGCGGTACCCGCACTTCGTCCGCGTAGATTTTGTATTTTTTTCTATGTTTTCCTTTGTGTTGTTCCATCTAGCTTATGCCTGTAGCTTCCTGTTATTCTGTTTCCCGTTTCCCGCTACCCCGTTATTTCGTTATCTCGTTTCCTGATTTGAGCAAACTAATGCTGTGTGACGACTATTACAAATTCACTAACCTCTTTTCACCTCTTTTGGTCCGGAATTTTCAAATTAGGATTTTGTAATAGGGAACTAAAACATTTCATGACCCTTACTTAAAAACTAACGGAACCCCATACAAACTTCCACCCCCATTTCATTGGACCAATAAAACTAATCTACATCTTCGCTAACGTTTAGCGAAAATATTGTTCGCTTCTTCAGAACTGAATAAAAAGTAATAAAAATTTACAATATATATATATATATATATATATATATATATATATATATATATATATATATATATTCTTATAATATGAAATATAGGTTAAAGATAAAAAAATAGAAATTTGATATATGATATTTATACATCACATATGGATACCTGCTTTGATTGTTTTTACAATTTTTGTGTGTACTTAGAATCTCTGAATCCTTCGGCCATTTTATAGTCAACGCAGATGATCCAAGAGTTTAGTAGCGGAGCTTTTCTATTATCATCAGTATGTTTCCAACAATCTATTTCATTTGCACAATCTGTAGAAGTATACAAGGAAACATGACAGGGACATGTCAAACTATTTTTCATGGAAAATCATAAAAATATGATGTTTGAGAACAGAAAGTTGTTAGGTAATAATTCATTTATTTTAAGAACCGATGCATATATGCAAAGATTTGCAGGGGTGTTAATTCAAATTCAACAGGGAAAAGAAGTTACAATATCTTTCATATCAAGAATAACTAAAAAATATGAAGGTAACTACAGTGTTACAGAATTAGAGTTAGCTAGTATTATATTCTGCATTACAAAATTAAGATTTTATTTATTAAGAGCTAAATTTTACATAGAAACCGATCATGAAGCACTTATGTCCATAGTAAATTTTAAATATGCTAGTAACAGAGTACATAGATGGGCATTATTACTTCAAGAATATAAATTTGAAATTAGACATATACCAGGAAAATAAAATATACCAGGAAAACAAAATATTATAACGTTAACAAGAATGGAAATAGAAAAGTCTAATATTCCCAGAAAAATTGAAAAAGGTGTTGATGTTTTCAAAATGTTGAGAGGAGTTTTCAATATAAAAAACATTTATCAATACAAAAAAAAAATATTACAAATGTTTTCTTGACAAATTTTTCTCGTTGAATCATGTTTATTTCTAATGACAGGTGGCATCTGAAACGGAAGAAAGTAGTATTAGTAAATTTAAAGAATAATAAAATGGATATTCAGATTCTACTAACAAGTAGTAAAATCATGAATATAAATTTTATGGAAATTGTTATGATATGAAATAAAGGTTTAAGATAAAATAATGATAATGATATTCATACATCACATATGGATTCCTTCTATGATTGTTTTTACAATTTTTCTGTGTACTTAGAATATCTGAAACCTTTGGCCATCTATAGTCAACGCAGATGATCCAAAGTTTAGCAGTGAGCTTTTCTATTATCATCAGTATGTTTCCAACAATCTTTTTCATTTGCACAACCTGTAAAAGTATAGAAATCAAAACTCACAAATAAAATCTTAGAATTCAAATACCAAAAATAATTACAAGCTAGAACATCCTGTATGCTTATCTTGAATCACAAGGAAACATGACAGGGACATATCAAACTATTTTTCATGAAAAATCATGAGAATATTATGTTTGAGAACAGAAAATTGTTAGGTAAGAATTTTTAACAACTCTGTATAAATAATATTATGTATAGAAATATTAGCTATATATAAAATAGGTATCATAGTTTAGAATAAGAAAAAGTGTTTTAAAAAAAGTGTAAACTGAAAATTAGTGCCTAAAACAAAAAGTTATGGTTGCTACGGAAAAAGAAAGATAACGGGGTCGAAAAAAAAGAAATTTTGGAGAAGCCGTGATGAAAATTTGATAACCAAAAATCAACGAAAATAAAATTAACAACATAAGTATATCTGCTATTAGACAAGTCAAACCAAATCAAGAAACCACCAGGCTTGGAATCGACCAAGAAAACCACTTACCTCCAAACACATGAGATTTCCTATGCATGACGCAACCAACAGCAAGGGGCCCAACGTTGCGAAGCATCCAGTTCCAATCACAGAACTCATAGAACTAGAAGGCCAATACCGCTTTACTGGAACGAGCCCAACTGTACCGCATGGTACACACAGGGGCATGCGCAGTAAAACCGCTGCCATGACAGGGGGGGTTTCAGTGAAATTTATAACCTCTATTAACTGAAACTTACTGACTTTTACCATGAGAACTTTCGGAAGATGGGTGTACTTGAGATCGAATTGAGTAGTGGAGTGCAACTGAAATTATGAGGAATTTCTGAACCCAATATCTAGGTATCGGGAAGAAAGCTTATTTAAAAGAATAATTTTAGTGGCTGGTTCACTTCTCCATTCTCTGAAATATTTATTTGAATGAACAAAATTGTATGCAGTATTTCACATGATAAAATATTTAATTTCAAAGATAATTTGGTTTTATTCATTGATTATAATTTCAAGGAATGGGTGGTATAATGGAGACTAAATAACAATCACAACTCACTTCCCCTTGCAGTTTTGAAGTTAAAGTAACGAACAATTCCAAGTATTTTTTGCCTAAAAAATATTTTGGCACAAAGTAAAAATATTGGGGAATTTAAATGTGAATGCTATGAATATAGCGTGTCGTCCCAAGAAGTATGAAATTTATCCTTGATAAAAGTTGGTGCCTATCGAGAAACCTGTAATGGGCTATCGAAAAGAAATGTTGAGTTGTTCGTTAGTGAAGAAAATCGGTTTTTTAGAAGTCATCAAGAAACTCGAGCGGGCGGTAGTGCGAAACTAATATCCGTGGGATTATGCCTAATTGCCTCTTGTCATAGCTTTCGATATTGGAACTCGGAGTTGTCTGTAGACGAGTCGCGTACCTGGCAAGGTGTTGCACCTGGTAGAGCTGTTTCCATGCTGCAATCTATTGAGACTCAGCCCTTATCTTGGAGATTCGTCTTGTCGGTTAGACAAGACACCCAAATTCATTACCCACGCGCGCGCACTCATACAAAACCATTGGGAATATTTCATTGTCATCCAATGGACAACTCAGATTAAGAATATCAGAGGTATACTAATGAAGTTGATTTTTCTTAATTTTTAGTTACTGGTACTTTTTGGTACAGCTATAATAAAAAAAGATTTAACATATTTATTGGTATAATATTATTGATGTGAAAAAAAGTATATTTTGATAGCTTCTTCCTATTCAGTTCTCTCCTTACATTTTCTATGGTAACGTATTTTACCGTAAATTTGTATAATAATTTTTATCAATTTCATTTTGTGGTACATCTCGTATATAGCTATATCAAAAACATGCTTATCTAATTTAGGAAACAATGTTTTATCTTCGAAAAGAGTTCCCGAAATAGTTCTACAAAATCATCCATTTTTCTTCCGCCATTATTTGCTTGATTTTCCTCTCTGTAAACATACAACACTTACAACATCTGCAGAAGTCTTGATTAATCCAGAAAAAGAGGCAGTTCTATGTAATTATTTGAAGTAATCAAGATCTACACTTGCTTTTCTTTCTTCGTCCAGTAAGGAAAGGCACATCTTACACTTTATTACTTTTTTATGCTCTTCATTACAAAACCTGCAATGTATCAACATTTTCTGGCAAGTTGGATAATGTAGGAAGTAATTTAATCTTGCTTGAAATTCTTCATTGTCAATAATCATATCAATTAGCGGAGGTTAAGAAATCAGTCATCCCTTGGAAGAACAACCCAAAACAACGGAGGAAACAAGTAATTCTATCACGGTTACGAATAGGGCATACCAAGTTTACGCATGAACACTTATTGAAAGGTCAGGAAATCGATATATGTGATAGGTGCCAAGTTCAAGTGTCGGTCAAACATATACAGTGGAATGTCCTAAGTTCTCAGAAAAAAGACAGGAACATGGTCTAGGCCAGACTATGGAACAAATGCTGGGGGTCAACTATAACATTAAAAGTGTTGTGTCGTTTTTAACAGATATTGATATCATCAGTAAAATCTAGAAAATAATGTAGTGTAGAAATATACATGTATATTACCGAATTAGACAAACATACCGTTACGTTGCTAATAACCCTGCGTGGTTGATGCAATAAATAATTTGAAATGAAAAAAAAAAAATCATATCATTAATATCTAAATTATATTTTTTAATTGGCATTTCATGCAGTGTTATTTCAGGTTGAATTTTTTTCTGGGAAGTTGTTAAAATGGAAGTTTGTCCTAAGTAAAACATTTTCTATATCGTGTTGCAAAATCAGCCGAGAGTAATAAAACTGAAATCTGTTGGGTTTTATGCTAGCCATTTCTTTCCCTGAGAAGTTAATCATTAATATTGAAAAATACATTAGTACTTGGAATGTTAAGTTAACATGTATTTCAACATGTTATTGTTCGTCAATGTACTCTTCACACATTCCAATAATTGAATTTATTGTGATGAGAAATCCAAAATTGGAGTCCTGTTTTTTGAAAAATGCAGTGGTTCACCATCAGTATGTTTGAGACTTTTCAAGTATCCTAAGGCAATTTCAATAAAAGGATTCCAGAAATCTGTGTTGTCTTCCTTTATTGGAAACTTGTAGAATTTGCCCAATGGATTTCTAGAATTCGGTAGTTCAAATATCCTATCAAGAACACAAATTAACAACAGACGCAAGACTGGCTCTGAATAAAAATGTCGTCAGACTAAATAACAGGTGTTGATGTAAACAGCGCTGCCAAATGAGTTTGTAGGAAATCATAATTCTTATTACGATTCCATCAGTTATTAAGTGCTCCACTTAACTTGTATATTATTTTCTGAATACATATGACAAAAGAACTTGAGGATCCTGAGTAATCGATAATCGAGTAGTTTCGGATCTTTTAATGGGAATATAATGAAATACATTACATCATAATGCCATTATATTACATTCTCGTACAAGTACATGAACTGGCAATGTTGTTGATGATATGCGCATGATTACGTGTGTCCCATCTATACATGTGGCTATGAATCATATCAATTCCTTCCACTTATTTTAGCCTTCTAGTTCTATGAGTTCTGTGGTTCCAATAGCCACACAACACAGCCAGGATTCGCGAGATTGCACCAGCGGAACGAACATCAGGTACTTTTTTCAACAAAACTAAATAAAGTGAGAATTCGGGTCAGACATTTTTTACGGTTCATTTAATAACACCTTTTGAACTTTCTTTCTTCTTATTTATTCTCATAATCTTAGTATAATCTACAAACATTTATTTGCAATTATTGATTGTGCATGAGCAACTTATTTGACATTTTCAATTACATTGGCTGAATATTATATACAAATAAAGTAGATATCGCAGGCATAGGTAATTTAAGGATTCTATTGAATAAAAGAACAATCATTTGATGAGCTGGGAAAAGGTAATAAAAGAAAGGTAAATGCTATATTGAAAAATGGGTAAGAATATCATAGACGCAGTTTATTGTTGTGATGAGTATTTGAAAAGCACATAAAAAAAGAAAAAAAAAATAATAAAAAAAGTCTTACATAACAAATAAAATACAATACAATCATAATAAACATCATCTTAACAATATATATATATATATATATATATATATATATATATTTCAACACTATATATATATATATATATATATATATATATATAGTGTTGAAAACCACTTTGTGAATTTCTATTACTTTTTATACAGCTCTGAAGAAGCGAACAATATTTTCGCTAAACGTTAGTAGATGTAGATAGTTTATTGGTCCAATACCCTGCAATCGTTTCGAACTTGAATGGCCGCAAAATGTTAACATGTGGTATAGCACGACACGTTCCACTTCAGATGGTGTCAGTCTTGGTTTCGTTAAAATCAACCAGCTTTTGTCATTTAAAAAAAATAGATGAGATTTGCTGCATCCATGTGCGTGGTCCGCTGAAATGGCGACACCTCAATTGACGGTGTGACGTTTGTACAGCTAATGAATGGATTCGGGAGAACAGTCCCTTATATTATTTCCCTTCTCAATGAATTCCTGCTTTATTACGATATATACTGAAAACATCGCGATACTGATTTTGTCGACCTTTTTTCCGAGTTCATCAAGGTTTTCATCGGAAACAGAATATTTTGAATAGCGAGGGAAAACTTACCAAGCTACGGAGTACGAAGAACCTCACCAGTAAATGTTCAATATGAATGTCAACAGATTCCTTGTCCAAAAATCACAATTTTTCCATCCAGTTGGATTACTGAATAGTCGAACTTTCTGTTTTGATTTCAGATGCATCTTTACTCGAATTTGAGGGTCAATTCACGATTGACGAAATAATTCGTCCGGCCTTACAACTATGTTCATTCTATACAGGGTGTCCCTGGACTTCCTCTTTTCCTCTCGGGAATGTACAGATGGGGTCAAAATATCACCAGTACTGTACATAACTTCTGTTCCTAAAAGCCTTCGTTCCAATACGGGCCCTCAAAGTTACAAAATGAAAAATGTTTTTCTTTGATAACTTTCAAAGTGAATATTCAAAATCACCTAAATTTTGGTGATTGACCAAACAAATGAATTCCTTCGATGAGCTTTCATGCAGGAGTCAGGAACGGAGTATCCCCGATGGTCCACACCCCAAAACTTTGAAATGACTGGGATTTGTCAATATGTTTTAACAATTTCCTGAATAAAAGTACTCGTGTGGAAAATCGATCGGAGCAACGAATTTGATAAAAATGCATTTTTGTTCGACGACATCCAACCTGAGATGTCTACCATTATTCGAAAAGATTAATTTGTAATGAAAATAGAAATGACAGGTACAATGTTCATAACGAATTTTTATCATGCAAACACGTTTACCTTACAAAACGCATGGTGTAAATAATCAATCGCAGGCCTCAAGAGCAAACAGAAATGCAAAATCCGCTACAAAAACTGCTCGATATGACCCCCGTATCTCTCGATACATTTTCTTAGTCGGCGCAAACACCCTCTCTGCACTTGAAATAGCATGCCAGGGTCGTTTCGTATGGTTTCACCCCTACCAATCCGTCTATTGGGGATAATCTGGTTCAGATGGGCCCGCACAATCAAACTAAAATGAGGAGGAGCGCCATCATGCATAAACCACATATCTCTTCGGGTTTGCAATGGAACATGTTCCAAAAGTCCATTCAAATCGTTCCGAATGAACTCCAAATAACGTTCTCCATTCAATCGGTCATGTAGAACGAATGGTCCTATAAGATGGTTTCCTATGATACCAGCCGAAACATTCACGTTGAATTTCCGTTGGTGTTTGGTTTGCAATATCCCATGGGGATTTTCTTCGGCCCATATGTGGAGATTATGAGAGTTGATTACTCCATCTCTACTGAAACCTGCTTCATCAGTGAATAAAACTCGAGTAATAAAAGTTATATCCTCTCTTTGCTTATCCAGGAACCAATTGGCATATTCCAGTCGTGCTGGAAAATCTTCAGGTGTCATGGCATGTACCTTCTGGATGTGATATGGGTGGAGCAGTTGTTCCCTAATTATTCTATGAATAGTAGACTTGGATGTATGGAACTGTTCTGATAGGCTTCTGATGCTCATTGAAGGATCATCAGCGACAGCTTCCAAAATATTTTCCTCCAATACAACGGTACGCACAGCCCTAGGAGCGCCCTCACCACCTCGTTTTGGCATAACTGAACCTACAATAATATCGAAATAAAGCAACAGGCTCCAATTAATTATCCATTAGACATACCTGTCTCCCTCAAGCTGCGATCGACACGCTCGAACGTTGCTCTTGCCGCTAACGTTCGATTGGGAAAATGCTTGGCATACAGACGACAGGCTTCTGCAGCTTTACCAAATGCTTGTCCATACAATGCATGCATATCTGCATATCTCAAACTGTCCTATTAGAATATTGACAATACAATGACACCGCACCACTCAACAAAACAAAATCGCATTCCGGTTGTCATTTTTTATCCACACTAATTTAATTTTTTTCTACAAGTTGTTTTTGTCAACATCTGTGGAAGAAATGGAACATAAATTTATTCACCGGATATTTTTCACCTATTCATGTGCAGCCGTTTTTGTAGTTTATTCGTTTGCTTTTCATTAGTCATGTCTTCCGATGTGCGTTTTTTTCAGCTGAATTTATCTTCGAGTTAAAGATTTTCTCCCATGAAATTGATTTTCTCCCATGAAATTATACTTATCAGTGAAACTCCTCAACATTTAAGCTGTGAATACGAATTTGCAACATCCAAATGTTGAGTTTCATGAGATATAGATAACACACCACGAAACGTGCTTATTCCACGCGTACACACAAAATATGGACTGAATTCGATATTTCATAGTGGAGTAGCTTCTTAGTTCAAAAACACCACGAATCTACATAACTTGATATTTCATTTAAAAAAATGTCTACATTGTGAATGAAGCTTTCAACTAGGTACTGTACTTTTTGTTTACGACTTTATTTTAGCATATTTTGTATTATCCCTGTTATAAATGTTGTTGAATTAACGTTAGCATTAGTATTTTTATAAAATTTTTCATTTCAAATAATAGTGGACGATCGGGTTTGATGTCGTCGAGTAAAACTGCATTTTTATCAAGAATCGTTGCTCCGATCGATTTTCCACACGAGTACTTTCATTCAGAAAATTGTCTAGGTAACCTTATTTTGTTGAAAACTATTGAAAAATTTTTGGCATTTCAAAGTTTTGGGATGTGGACCATCGGGGGTAGTCCGTTCCTGACTTTGTAGCAAAACAACTGACTCCTGCATGAAAGCTCATCGAAGGAATTCATTTGTTTAGTCAATCACCAAAATTTAGATGATTTTGAATATTCACTTTGAAAGTTATCAAAGAAAACCAATTTTCCTTTTTGTAACTTTGAGGGCCCGTAACTTGGCAACGAAGGCTTTTAGGAACAAAAGTTATATGAAGTACTGGTGATATTTTGACCCCATCTATACATTCCCGAAAGGAAAAGAGGAAGTCCAGGGACACCCTGTATATAATCGATTAACCTCAATCTTCCATTACGTTTCACGTTATCGAGTTTTTGTGAGTCTTCGTCTCTAGGCAGCATACCAGCAATAAGGCGAATTCGAGCCCACAAATCACGTCAGGGTCAATAATTGTAGAGTCGTTGTATTTTCGTGCATTAATTCGTTGTTATACTTTGACTCCAAAAAATATCAATTCATTAATTAAATCAGATTTGGATATAAATTCAATTCAATAATGATACTTTTGTGTCAAAATCATCTCTAATGAATAAACAAATCTCACCGCTATCACAAGCGCCACAGCACCTATCAATTACAGTGTGATTAACGACAATCACATTTGCAGACACGAGTTCCTACACCTGTAAACAGAATATTTAATTTTTTTTCAATATTCAAGAACGCAGAAAATTACGATAACTGCTAGAATATCATTGAATAATTTAGAAAGACTTCTTCTTCGCGAGTATTAGCGTGAAATTATGTTCAACTTATGTTATTTATTTTTTAAGTTTTACTCTCTTGTGTAACTCTCCCGAAAGTGCGCTAGATGGATCCACACGAGTGAATGCATCGTTATTGGATAGAAAAGGAGAGGAATGACTGGTGCAATCTCAGTTTCAATCTTTGCTTTTTTCTATTTAATAATAATTCAATTATGCGCCAACGAAAGTGAAATGAGGAACTAGATAAAAACCGATTTATCAATTGTCATCAAACTTCCTTCTTTCACTAGAAGAGATTTTACACCAGGTGATCAAATAAAAAATTAACCCTACGGCAAAACTTCTCTCAACGCTTACGTTTTGGTAAAGAAACTTGCCTTAGTATGCTGACTTGAAGGCTACTATTGTTTCGAGAAAGATGTATGACTTTCTCATTTTGTGTGAAAATGAAATTTCATATGACAACCGAATGAGTTGTTTTCAATGTGGAACTTAAAAACAAATAATATACAAGTGTCAATGTCAAGATCATTTTATCATTCACCTAATTTAATTTTTATATTTGGTTTTTATCTCAACCTGTTCTATTGGTGTTTATATTCATATTTTCCACAAAACGAATGATGTCGGATGTGAGGGCGGCAATTGATTCGGAAGCTCTGGAGTTCCAGTGTGGAATATGTGGAAGGAGATTCAAGAATATTCATACAAAAAGGATGCACCGCTCTTATGATAAAGGCTTGGCTTCGCAAATGTGTGATGGATCTTTGACTTTGAATGAAGGTTCTTTTTCTGAAAATGAATCTTTCTCTGGCAGCCTAAATTCCCGTTTGTCGTTCCAAAAGTTGAACTCCCATATTATAAGAAGAATTCCAAAATCAGCAAGAGTGAGCGCTGCTGAAGCATTGTGCAGAGCAATTGACAACTGTGTTGAGTATAACTCCTTAGAAGCCTGGGAAAATCTGTTTTTTTTCGCATATAAGTCTTTCTATCTTCCAACATCCAATAAAAATCGTAAAGAATCTCTAACGTCGATCATAAAAAGTAATATAAGAAACAATAATATTCCACAATATATATCTAAAGATATTCAGTCATTACCACCAACCACGAACCTTGCTAAGTGAATAATCAATAAAGTCTCTGATGAGGATCTCATATCTGATGTTCGAATCTCGTCGTCATCTGACACTATCGCAAGTTTTGACAGTCATACTCTATCTGAATTACGTTTGAAACATCCAACTGATTCAGAAATTGAAAATACAGGGAGTGAAAACTTTATTCCATTACAAGTCAATGAAATTGAAGTTTCAAAAGCAGTGAAATCTTTCCGTACTGGATCTTCTGGTGGACTTGATTCGTTGAGGCCATCGCACCTTCAAGATTTGCTTTCCAAAAGTTCTGGATCCATGGGCGAAAAACTTTTGAGTTCTTTGACTTCGTTCTGCAACTTCTTACTCACTGGAAAAGTCATACAGGATGTGATGCCCATACTTTACGGAGCCTCATTGGTTGCTCTCAAAAAAAAAAGATGGTGGCATTAGACCTATTACCGTCGGCTTGATTTTTAGACGGCATGTGGCAAAACTAGCTTGTTCGAAGATAAAAGAAACTTTAGGTGAATTATTTCGCCCTATTCAATTCGGTTTTGGAACCCCAGGGGGATGTGAAGCCGTTGCTCACGCTGCTCGTCGATTTTTAAATCAACATCCAGATCCTGCCTCCACCGTATTCCTGAAAATAGATTTTCAGAATGCTTTCAATATGATTCATAGAAATATCCTTTTAGAAAAAGTAGAAGACAAGATTTCGAATCTATATCCTTTCATAAGCCAATGTTATAAGAAACATACCTTTTTAAATTTTGGAAATAACACTATTTTGTCAGAAAGAGGTGTCCAGCAAGGAGACCCTTTGGGCCCAGCACTCTTCTGTTTATGCATTGATAATTTAACCAAATCAACCAAGGCTGATTTCAACTGTTGGTATCTTGATGACGGCTCCATAGGTGGGAAATCTGATGTAATTTTAGAACAGTTCAAGAAAATAATTTCAACATCAGAAAAAATTTGTCTTAAATTGAATTTTGAAAAATGCGAACTATATTTCTTGGACGACCTGAAATATGACATACCAGAAAAAATTACAGTTTGCTCCTGGTATGAAACTCATGAATAAAATCAACTGGACCCTCCTTGGTGCACCCATGTCAGAAGAATCTTTGCACAATCCCTGAACCAAAAGACTGAATCTTTGAATTTGATGGCATCCCGCATGGACTCCATTCTAAAGCATATTGGGTATTTTCTTCTGAAGAACTGTCTAGCTATACCCAAACTGATATATACATTGAGATGTTGCCCGACTTGGCGCTGTCAAAATGAACTTGATCTCTTCGACTCAACACTCCGTATGATTTTGGAGCAGATTACTAATAATAATTTCAGTCTTTCCACGTGGCTTCAAGCAACACTTCCCGTAAATAAGGGTGGTCTGGGTATACGACAAGCATCTTCACTTGCTTTACCAGTTTTTCTTTCTTCGTTGAAAAGCATTCAACATCTGGTTGATCAAATTTTACCTGATTATTTTTCCAGTGTGCCCGATGTTTACTATATAGAGTGTGAATCTGTATGGTATTCTAAAACTGGAACCTCTGCACCTGATAATAAAATTTCCCAAAAATCCTGGGATCTTCCTCTATTCGAATTGTCATCTAAACAACTCCTTGACTCGGCTGTTAATTCTCCTCTTGAAAAGGCTCGACTGAAGACAGTTAGTACGAAAGAATCTGGAGCTTGGCTCAACGCTCTTCCAGTTGCATTCCTTGGAACTTTATTAGATGATGAATCTTTCAGGATTTCTGTGGGTTTACGTTTGGGCTGTTCTATTTGTGTAAGTCATAAATGCAGATGTGGATTTATCGTCAACGAATAAGGGACGCATGGATTGAGTTGTAGATTTAGTTCCGGGCGTTCGTCTCGTCATTCAACTGTAAATGACTTAATCAAGCGAGCTTTATCAACTGCTGATATTCCTGCTGTCTTAGAACCTTTGGGAATCATTCGTGATGATGGTAAGCGTCCAGATGGGATAACTCTCATCCCATGGAGTCATGGAAAACCTTCAGTCTGGGACTTCACCTGCGTAGATACCGTTGCAGCATCACATATAGATTCAACATCCAGAAATGCTGGTGGGGCCGCAGATTCTGCTGAAAAGTCCAAATTGAAAAAGTATTCTACTTTAAAAGATCAATACATTTTTTAGCCGGTAGCAATTGAAACCTTCGGTTCATTTGGTAGTTATGCCAACGACTTAATCAATCATATTGGACAAAAATTGATCAATAAAACAGATGATCGAAGAGCAAGGACTTTTTTGATACAACATATCAGTATCGCCATCCAAAGAGGAAACGCAACGTCAATTCTGGGTTCTATCCCTGCTACTCAACGTTTGGATGATATATTTATTCGTCCACAAAGAATAAATATGTCAAGGAGTATCCATAAGTATATTGTTCGGAGTCGAATACCTGAAAAGTATAATTTGGATTCCACCACTTCCAAAAAAATAACGCGATCTACCATATCTTTATCCAACTCGATTTCAAGCAGCCTCCAATCGAGTTCCTTATTGCGGCGCTTCAATGATAGAGAAAATCATAGAGACTATTCCTTTGAAGATAGCAGTAGCAGTGAGCGCATCTCCCTCAGTTATGATTCCATCAAACCACTTGTGCTTGGGAGCTCTAAAACTCTTGGTCTTAATGGTTTGAAAAACATTGGCAATACCTGTTTTATGAAAAGCGCAATACAATGTTTATCGAATACCAGATGGTTGCTTGAGTATCTGAGAAAAGAGGAACATTTGAAGGATATCAACACAAGCATATCAAGTATGAAGGGTGCTTTGATGAAAGCATTTGAAGAAGTGGTAAAAGAACTTTGGTCAGAACATTCGTCTGATGTGGTGGTTAACACTGTTTCTTTGAAAAGCCAGATACAAAGATTTGCACCTCGTTTTATGGGTAATGCTCAACAGGATGCCAAGGAATTCAGATATTTATTGGAAGGTCTTCATGAAGATGTAAACAGAGTAAAAGAAAGGCCTAAGCCTATGTTCATTGAAATCGATGAAAATTTGAGCGATAATGAAAAGGCAAAAGAGTCTTGGTCAAGATATCTTAGAATGAACAACTCGAAAATTGTCGATAACTTTGTTGGTCAACTGAAATCATCGTTGAAATGTACTTTCTGTGGCCATTGTTCTGTCACTTTTGACCCATTCTGGGACCTTTCACACCCTATTCCAAAGAGTACTGGCAAACTGAGACTGTCGCAATGTTTAGACTTGTTTACTAGGGAAGAAATTTTGGATGAAGACGAAAAACCCACTTGTTCTAAATGCAAGGAAAGGAGAAAATGCACGAAGTCATTATCTATACTCAAATTTCCCAAAATTTTTGTAATTCACTTGAAAAGATTTTCAGACATTCAGAGGAAAACTAAATGTCTTCATTGACTTTCCTCTCGATGGATTAGATATGAATATTTATGCAGTAGATAACGCAGCTCCGTGTCGCTACAACTTGTATGCTGTATCCAACCATAGCGGAACAACTTTTAATGGACACTACACGGCTTACTGTAGACACCCTTATGCAGGCACATGGCACGAGTACAATGACTCGAGAGTATCACCGCTATCACCAAAATCTATCGTGGAGAAGCATACGTCCTCTTCTATGATCAAGAGGACACCAAATCACAGTTGAATAGAACATTTTACTTATTTACATTTTATATTTTATATTCATCTTTACCATAATAAATATTCAATAAGAAAAAAAAATTATTTGGTAACACGAAAATTTTGGTATGACGTGAAATCATTGGGTTGAAGAAAAATTGATTTCAAGACAATCGAATATTATTTTCATGAGGAATATTCTAGAGCTCCATGCGTCTACAGCCAAACCCATTTTATAGTACGGAGTAGGGTCACCTCACCAGTAAATGAACGGTTAAGGGGTTTATCATTTTGAAATCCAGATAGTTTTGGAACAAATCACTTAAAAAAATCCAGCATGACCAATCAGGCCAAGGATGTACTTGATCTATTTCTTCAAAGATACCTTTCATTTGTAAAATAAAAACATTTGAATATGAAAATCAGTAAAAACGCCATTTTGCTAGTGAATGAACATCATAGTCTAGTAAATGAAACCTACAATGAATAAACACATTATTTTATTTATTGCATTTATTGTATTGGAATCATTGAAGAAAGACCAAATAAAAAATTCCTTTTATTCAAAACAAATAGAAAAACATCGTATAAGCGGTCGGTAGTCTATAAAAAATATTAATTTTTCAAAATGTACATTCTCTTTCCATTATCTAAAATGGGCGGATTAATTTTCCTGTCAACATCTTTGATGTTGTACCAAATTGGATCTGGCACCTTTGGCCATCTCCACATATCAGGAACCACCGACTTTTTCCATTGCTTTCAATAACTATTATTCCTGGATAGAAGTTACCCTCATATTTAAGCATAACGTATTCTCCCACATTGTATATGTCTTTTTTTGTGCTTTTCTTTTCAATTTTTTTTGGGGTTTGTAAGTGAAGTATCAGATTGTCGTTTTTTCAATCTTGCTTCTTTCTTCTTCCTTGTTTTGTTTTTTTTTTCGATAAGAATTTTTTTGTCCTTACATTCCTTAGAAACGATTGCAAAAGGTATTTTTTAAATTTTTCTTTTTGTGTTACCCACATTTTCTATGTTTGGCCAGCTCAGATGTGTACTCCATACATCTTTTATGAACGGTTCTACATTATCCTTGATATCATTTTAAATGTTTTCCTTTCCTGTTGCCTCTTTCAGAGCAGTCACATTGATGATATTTATCATTTTTAACATTTTTCTTTTCTACCTCCGCTTCTGTTGAACATGTTTTATTAATTTCTTGATAATTCGTACAGGAACCACGTTCCACTTTTGTTGCAAAGTTCATTTTGGAAAAGGTTGTCTTCTCAATTTTGTTCAATTCTGCTTGTTCTGCTACGTGATTAAAAGTTTTCGAGTTTTCTGCCTTACCTACTGATTCTTTGTTTCCATCAATACCTTCTGTTACTTCTATCTGTACACTAGGCTCCGTTTCATTATTTTTTGTATTGCTTGTTTCATATTCTATAAAACGTTTTTCCGTTTCCCTAGTATCGTTAGTTTCTCCTATGTGTTTCATTCCATTTTCTCTTTTCCATTGTTCTTCAATATTTACCACTTTCAAGTTATTTTCACCGGCTAGATTACTTGTACAATCTTGTCGAACAATTGTTACATTGTTTTCGACCTTGTAGTTTCCGTCATATATTTCCTTGTGACAAGAAGCTATCACTTCATAATTAAAAAATTCAGAGCTGACATAATTAGTTCCTGATTCTTCCACAATGTTTATTTCTGTCTTCATTTAAGTCATTCATGATATCTATAGGAGAGCTGAGATATCTAATGAGATATTCTCAGTATAGGAGTAATTCCAGAATTTTCATTTTCGTCAATCTCTAATTCAATGTCGGAATTTGCATCCAAATTCTCATATTCGGTGTTTTCACAGTATTGAAATTTCGGGTTAGCTTTGGAATTCTCGAAAAATATTGCACTTTTTCTAAGACATGTGAGCCAAACGTCATATAATTCAGATTCTGAGACTATCGAAGCTTCTTGCTTGTCTAAGTATCCCTTAAACCTGTTCGATTCCAGCGATGAACTCAATAACTTTCTTTGTTATTAGGTATTCTTCTGTGGTTGGCTCATTCGGAGTTTCTTGATCTTTAACATTTCTCAATCTCTACTGCGTCTTCAGAAAACGGATAGGGGCCACAAGCCCTAAACCCATTTACTATAGTTTGTTTTTTGCAACCCTTTTCAAACGCCCCTTTGAATTTAGGGACAAAATTCCCTTTAGTAATTACCTTACTTGTTGTTTGTTCGTGACGCCTTGCTCCTTTTTTCCAGTATTCCTTTATAGGCTTGAAAATGGCCACATCGCAAGGCTGCATTATATGCGTAGAATTTAGCGGCAAACAATAGAGAAGGATTTTTTTCTCAGAGCAAAATTCGCTTAATTCAAGACTTAGATGAGATCTATGACCATCTGAAAACAATAACACAGGACCTTTAACGTGATTCTGGAGCAACCATTTGTAAATAACATTTGTTATATATTCATAAACTGTAGCAGACACCATCCAGCCAGAATTGGATCTCCCCCATGACCATTTGTCTGGAATGGAATTCAAAATTTTTTTGAACGGAAAAACAATCATTGGAGTTACGATCTCCCCACTTGCTGAAAATGTACCCGAAACTGTTATTGACTCCTGTTCTGATCCAGATGAGATTTCGTAAAGATAACGATATTTTTTAGGGCCTAGAACATGTTTGAACGGCCATCTCATCTGCGTTAAAAATTCTATACGGGTCTTCTAAAATATCGCCCGCTCTTTCTCTCACTGAGTATGGCCTCAGTTCCAGAAAACCATTCTCGAATACATTCTTCCGTGACTGAAGCTCTTGCTTTGAAAATAATTTATGTGTTCAATTTTTTTATTGTTGGTTTTCTGTTCAAAAATAAATAATCCACTTATTACCAGGTATGTCATCTTTGAACGGATTTGGTCTTTACAAATCCTTCACATCGTCCTGGTGCACTGGTACATCGGAAATCCCAATTTGGCTTTGTCAATAATCCATTTTTCCAGTCGATCTTCCTCTTGATTTTTAAGCACGGTTGAAGGGCCCATTTTCCTATCGATTGGCACCAGAGAGTGTATCTTATTGTGTAGCGTTCCTTTGGGAATTCCAAACACTTTCGACACTGCATTAAGTGATTTTTGTCCTGAAGATATTAGTTCCAGTACTCTTTCTAAATGTTCTTGAGTATATCTGGAAATAACGTTAGCCAGCTATTATGAAATTTAGATGTAGTAAATCTAGTAAATTAGAATAGTTGAACCTAAGTTTCTGAAGTGAAAGTAGATATAAAAGTGTAAATAAGTTTTTGGAAAATATAGCATTTTTTGTAACTTGGATCTGTAGAAGGAGGTCGTTTTGATGACACTTCAATGGTGGGTTTGAAATATTTTGTATATAATTCGTACCTGATCTAATATTCATTTATTTCTACAAAAATAAAGATATTTTCCATAGAGGCTGACGTGAAGCGTTATCTCCATTTTCGTATTTTATTTATATAGTGTCTGCTTACTTGAACCTGGAATAGCTGTGCTTGGAAGTAGCAGAATTATAATCTTGGTTTTACTCTTCTTGCATTTCAGTTTTTGTTGACATCTTAAAAGTAAAATAAAAACTGAGAAACACGTACCTAGGTAGATATAGGGACTTGAAAACGATGTATCAGATCAATGTTCATTGATTGGACAACAACTATAGAAGAATCCAGTTAGTGAACTGCTTTGAAAATGCCGTTTTGTTCAATTACTAGTTTGGTTAAAATTCAAAACTCCAGTAAATGAACGAAATGTGGAATACACATTCATTTAATGGGAAACATAATTATACTTCCATTCACTGGCCATCAAAATAAAAGAAATTGTTTTAAATGTGTATCAGAATGTAATTCCCTATAGGTTATTTTAAATCGGTAGAATCCAATGAATGAACAGGGTGTTCATTCACTAGGTTAGTGCGGTTTTGCTATTCCAGTAGAGTGTTTCTCTTATAATATTGAATTTGAGCGCAACATTGCACGTTTCGTAGTAAAAGTCGATAAAGCACTACCTTTATGGTTGAATGAAATCATGAAATATATACCTCTTGCATCTCTTTTAAAACTAAACCCTGAATAGTAAACAGATAATTGGTACATAACTTAGTTTTCAAACTTTTCACATAAAGTCACGAGAACCGACATCAACATCTGACGTATGGCGGCATATATAAAATGCCTACTGTCCGATATTGAGGTCAGAAGGTGGAGGGATACTATCAGAGCAATATGGGAGCATAAGTAAGGGCAAAATTATGGGACCACCTTTATTTTTATGTTTTGTGTGAAAACGTTCATTCACCGGTATGTGTTCAACCACTGGTGAATTGACCCTACGTTGTATCGCACTAGGGATTTTCTATTGTAATGTTCAATCCCTCCAAAATCACTGTGAAGGAAATACTAATTTCGGCTATATGAAAATTAAATCATGAAAAAAAAAGAAATCTACTGCAACCAAGTTTAGGTAATTGAATTTTGATTTGGAGACTCAATTCTTCTGTCCACTTTTCACGGTTGCAGTGATACGAGTATATACCTGAACTGAGCTCTCTTGAAGAAGCGTTACTGCTGGAATTTTGTAGGTTATAAGGATTATATTACGCCTTGACTTGATCGTGTATGTTATACATGTTTTTAATTTTTAACCTACGAAACCAAAAAGGAGGAGGTTCTCTATTCGACCCGTATATTTTTTTTTTCGTCATATTTTTTTATGTATGATCACGCATAACTTTTTACTGAGGCGTCCGATTCCGATAATTCTTTCTTCAGTGGATAGGGTGTTCTTCGAATTTGGTTCAATTTGAATTTAAAAGATGAAATCCACCCCTAACGGTAGCGAAATGAAGGATATTGATCACTCACCCTCTGAATTCTGGTCCGTTAACTGATTCTATCAGGCATAACTTTGTATTGGGTTCTTTGATTTGGATGATTCTTTTTTTAATAGATAGGTATACCTTATATTTGGATTTCGAAAGGAATAAGCCACCCTTACGGGTAGAAAAATAGGGGATATTTGATTTTTCACTAGTGAACATTGGCATACAGATTCGTAGTTGACAATGACAGATCGCTACTGACATTATTCTTGTTTCACATCCGTCAAAATCAGTATATTTTATGCGAGGATGGAATGATATACAAATTAATGAAATAAACTAACCAGAACAACGAAAATAATTTATATTACAACAAATAGTAAAAGTAGATAGTCATATTATTTAACTGGTAATAGTTGAAGTAAGGTGGGTAAGTAAGTATTTTGGAAGTAATCAAAAAACAAGTAGGTAGTAATTGGTAGATTTTAGCCACAAAAAATTGAAAATAAAAACTTTTAACAAAATGAAACCGACGAAATACGGAACAGAAAAGTAAAAATAAAAAACTTTTAACAAAAAATTAAACCCGAGGAAAAAATCAACTGAAAAGGTAATAGTGTCCTTTAAATGATAATTGAGCTCCTAAACTAATGTAAGTAAATGATTTTGAGTCGGCGCCAAACAAACTAGCAATTGAATTAGGTGAAGCGTAAAATGATGGCAGCGAGATGCACGGCTGCGTTTTGATGACTTCTTTTATAGATAATGATCTTCGATAATTGTTTGTTTGGCGCCGACTCAAAATCAGTTACTTACATTAGTTTAGGAGCTCAATTATCATTTAGACTAAGAAGGTTGATTTTTTCGTCGGTTTAATTTTTTGTTGAAAAGTTTTTTTCTAGCTACAATTAAATACATTAACCGGAACGTCGCACAGTGGGGCAAGATACGCAAAACATTAGCCAACATGCAAAAAATTTAAAATCAGTTTCGGCGAATTTTTCTGTATAGAACACATAGTAAACCGTCCTTCCCCTCATTTCCCCCACCGAACTTTTTAATGACGTGTCTGTTAGCTATGATTGTCACCGTATCAAAACATTCTGATGAGCTGTCAACTTTATTTCATTGTTTACTGAACTTTTGTTAGTTGGTTGTAGTACCTAAGCTTATCAGTACTAACCTTGCGGTACAAATTAGATAACAAGATCAGCCAAAGTTAATGAAGGAAACACAACACTGGATGTGCTCGTAAAACAAACATTAAGTGCCTGCCAGTACTTATTCGAGAATTCTGCAATCAATGTCCAACAGCTGTTTCGGTCACATTTTCTTAATATATAATTAGAAATAGGCCGACGTTAAATACAGCAATAAAAAAATAGCTAAACACTTTTTACCTGTTCATGGAAATAATCAAGGAGGGGACTCTACGAACTTTTATATGTGGCAGGCATAATGAAGCATACTGCTTTGTGAGGGTATGGTCTTTCATGTTTTTCCAGGAAGCTACATAAACAAAGGCGACTTGAAATCGGGTAGAGTTTCGATTGTGGACTGCGTAGTCTCTGTCATTAAGATAATTATCATACCTACATCTTTTGTATCAAAGCTCTCGGAAGATATATGAAGATATATTTTGTGAAGGCCGACTACTCATTACGAAACAAGTGTATTATTTCTCTCACATATTGCCAAACTGAAAGTTAACTTTCTAATTGAAAGTGCAAAGAATCGCTAGAGGAAATTTATAGAATGGACCAATCGGTAATGCTTCTGGAGTGGATGAAATATGAGGAAAAAATCAAAAATGTATTATTTTTTTGTAACCACGAATATTAATGTGGAGAATGTTCAGTCCACCAGAACTTCTAATAATTTTTTTCAGAATTGAAATAAAGTAGGAATTACATGTTTTATCTAACATACGCTATAATCAGCCTTTTCTCTGGAGATCTCAATTTTCTTTGAGTAGATGGATCATTAATTGCATGATTTATGTTTTTGGCATTCAACAGTTTTCTGTTGGCATTTGTTGGTATTACGGTTTCTTCCATGGTATTTTTCAACAATGTCAAATAAATCAATATATGTTGGGGCAGCTACTCTTTATATTATTTGTCTTCCTGTGTACTATACATTTTTTTTGCTCTCGATTTATTGCCGAGGAAAAACTGTGGCTTTTCAATTTTCTTTTCAATCCAACCGTTTTGCGTTCTGAGGAAACATGCAAAGGAGTACCACAGAAGCCACTGCATAGAATTGAACAATTTTTAATATTCAATGATATCATTCTGTCGTTGAATTTTACATTCGTAATCGATGAAGGAGGAGGTTCTCTAGTCGACGCCTATTTTTTTATGCATGACTCATAAGTTTTCACAGAGTTTTCCGATTTTAATGATTTTTTTTTATTCGATAGGGTATACCTCAAAGTTGGTACCATTTAAATTTTTAAAGGAAAATACAGGATTGATCGTTCACTCACTGAATTTTTACCTGTTAACCGATTCTACCACCCATAACTTTGTACTGGGTTATCCATTTGATATTTTTTCCATTTGAATTTGAGAAAAATCCACCCCTAACGGTAGCAAAATAGGGGATGATTGATTTTTTCACCTGTGAACCGATTCTGTTGAAACTTTGCACACATATGTAGTTCTGATGACACTATAACAAAATGGAAACCTGGAGTTAATCTGATGATGGAACGGTTTACAGCAGCTACCTCGTGATTGCGGTAATTATAGTATATAACAGTTAAAGTAAAGTAGGTAAATAAGTATTAACAATTTTTTTTTTCAGCATTTGACAGGAATAGGATATTGAGATAGCTGTAGAAACCTGTTCAAGATGATACCACTGTTGAATCTGAAAATGATAGATACACCCAGACAGACATAGTATCTTGTCCCTGGAATGAACAAAATAAATGCAGACCAAATTCAATAATTTGAATTTAATTTTTTGTGTCACAACAAAAAAGTACCACACGGACTTGGACACATTTCATATTCGATATATCAGTCCAGTACATCGAAAAGCATATTCTAACTTGATTACTCTCGTTTCGGACTTCCATCGTCTTGATGGATTTAAAAGGGTTTCACGGCGTTGCGAATGCTTGTATCTGCAATCGTCTTCAGGTGAATACTGACAAGTTTACGTGCTACTTACCAATTTATATGTGTGTCGGTGCAATGGTGCGGGTAATTCCGCCATGCGCAGTGGTGCCTGTAATTTCGCGCGGTGTGGTGGTGCGTGAAATTTCGCGCCTCTGCAGTCCGCCAGAAAGAGCAACTAGTGGTTTCCATACGTTCTTGATCTCAACGCTTGGTTGACCAAAGGCGTCGTTGGCTTCGATTTAGGGAGACTCTTTGAACTTTCGTTTAAACCAATGCTCCTCTCTACGTAGAACACTTGCGTTGTCCCATAGAATTCGATGGTGCTCAGTCCAGGCGTGGTCAGCAATTCTCCAATTTTGACATTTCTCCACACGTTGAGTCCATTTCTTGTGCTCATCCAATATTACCGATAACGGCCTCTTTGTCTCTTCAATGTAGGAATCTCCGCATTCACATGGAACTTCATAAATGCAATACTTACTGATTTCAATTTTGTTTTCAGGTTTGGTCTTGGTGAGGAAACTCCGTAAAGTATTACTTTTTGAATCCATTAAGACGATGGACGTCCAAAACGAGAGAAATCAAGTTACCACATCGTCTACAACATTCAAACGAACATATTCTAACTTATTTCGACTTTATTATACCTGTGAAATGACAAATTTATATTGACACTGTGTATGTGACATTCCCAAATATACATGCTGTCCCAGGACTTCCTCTTCACCTCACGAATGTATAGTTCGGGTCCATTTTCAAGTAAAATATTTGAGGCTTGTATAGCCATGCGATACATACCTACCGAGTGGCAGAAAAGGAGAGTCATTTATATACTACTGGGCATTTATATACTACATACCGCCCAATCAGTCTAGTGTCATTGCTGCTGAAAACTCTGGAAAGACTAATAGACAGATATAGAAGGTATTATCAACAAACCCCCTCAACGAACGCCAATACGATTATCAGCCAGGTAAGTCAACATAATCCCTGGAGGATAAAGAGCTAGTCATAGCGACGTTTGTCGACATCGAGGGTGCTTCCAACAATGCATCTACAAAGTCAATTACCAAAGCTCTAAAAAGAAAAGGGGCCCATCTCTCCTGTTTTGCAAAAGGCTTGAATTCCTCGAAGGGGTTTCACTAACGCCCTCAGGCATCAGGAACTTAGCTCCCAGGAAACTGATACGATTCGCAAGGAGTCTCGGAATCCCGGGTCTTGAATAGATGAAGGGTAATGTACAGAAGACCTTATAGGTCGAGGTACGGAGAGGATGTAGAGCCATATCGACCCCCCTACAATCTACAATCTCGACTGGTGATACTTTGACTCCATCTATTACACATCCTCGACAGGAAAAGAGGGAGTCCTGGGACACCCTGTATTTAGAAACGAGATCATGATGAAATAAACGTTAAACCCCTCAAAATAAATGTTCACACTTATAAGTGCAGTTTAACCTAGGAAATGCATCCCAGTTTCAGCACCAAGGCTGGGATCAAAATGGGATGTCTTTCGAAATAAGCAGCCAAGTGTGACAATTCCTCGGACTGGAAGGGTTGACTCCGCCGGTCCCTACTGTATATAGTTCAAAATTCTGATATGAATGAAAGTAACAAAAACGAGAGTGTTCCGCAAGGACGAAGGTAAGGTACAAACGCCTTTGAAACAGGAAACCATCATGCTTCAATTATGTTCGAGTTTTTGTTTTCGGTCATTGTTTGATGGCTAATATGTTAATGCCAGCAGTCAAACGGAATTAATTCGGATCAAATCTATCATTGACGGGTTCAAGGATATTTCCAGTAAAACTTTGATCCCATTTAAAAAACACGTGAATAGAAAAATTCGACGCGCTGGATTTCTTGTTACAGATTTTGAATACCTGGTGCGCAATATTTCTTGCTCAGCTTATATATCATGCGTAACCGAAAAATTTTAGAATATATTAAATAAATTATACTCAAACCACTCGAGATAATATGTATAAAAACCCTGGTGCTTGCACTCATACCTGTAAAAGTTTGTGATCAACTTGGCGACACTTGGCCTAAGTATACATAAAAAAAATAGAATGGCTGTTTTGGTTATTCCACATATTCTTTATGTGTTTCTGTACGATGAATCTGGAAATAACCTCCATTTTGTCATCACGTTTCCTGACAATTCAGGATATGTTAAATAAGACAATACTTCAAAATAAATTAAAATAGACTTAAATTAATTTTTAAATATTTTTTTTTAATTGTGATTTTTTTACATTTCTAGAAACCAATGGAAACTTTCAATTCAAATCATTCATGTAAGTTTTGGCCAATCAAAACATTATTATAGTGGGAATATTCTTCTTAGAAAATTGCCTCGGGAATAATTTGGGGTTTTTGTTTTTATTGTCTGACAACGTATATTTCTAATTTGACGTCTGTCATCAATTCGCATGAGAAGTGAGGAATGAATCAAAACCGGTTTAGTACATTGTATCATTGTGCGAGGAAATGTGTTTATGATCCTAACATCAAAAAATAATCTATAGAATACCACACGAGAGTTCGATAAAGTAGAAAATAATTCTCCAGATTTCTTTCTCAAACTTGTTGCTATTTGGCAATAGCCCCTCGAGCCCGTTGGGCTCTCGTGACTATTGCCTGGCAACAAGTTTTCGAAAATCTGTCGAATTATTTTCACTCTCTTGTGATATTACAACTGATTATTTTTTTACATTTCTAGAAACCAATGAAAACTTTCAATTCAAATCTTCCATTATCGTTTTGGCCAATCAATACATTATTATAGTGGGAATATTCCACCTAGGAAATTGCCGCGGGAATGATTCGAGGTATTTTGGTTTTATTGTCAGACAACGTATATTTTTAATTTGAAGTCTCATTAATTCGCATGAAAAGTGAGAAATGAATCAAAACCGGTTTAGTGCATTGTATCATTGTGCGAGGAAATTGGTAATTTTAGGGACGTCTTCTAATGGTCTTGTAGGTCTTCAAAATGTCGTCTTTTATAGGCCATTTTTCAGAGGTCAGAGTGACGTCCTGACGATGACGACTTGTGGCTGTGACAGTTTGACGTATTTTCAAGAGTCTCTGAAACGTCACTTTTCGACGTCAGTTGGTCAATTATTTGACCAAATAAGGACGTCATTCCGACGTCACCGTGCTACCTGGAAGGGGCTTGGATAGTGGTATACCACCTGTGCCATGGGCAGGGGACAAATTGTGCCATGGAAAGAGGACGAATTACTGAGTGTAGATTGGGGTCAAGGTGGTTCTATTGCTCTCGCCATACCATAGGAATCCCATAACGAAAAACTGTTTTCTTACCCTTGAATCGATTTCAGAGGTATTCAACACACCGTTTACACACTTTATGAGGCGCCCAAACTTTTAGTCCGAAGTATACTTTTTCATCCAGCTGTTGCTCCAGCATTGTATATTCACTACGAATGAAACACAAACTGTCAGGCGAATTGATGTGAATTAATTAATAGTAATTTTGACTTCAAATTTAGGTAAAAACCACAAGATAAAAAAAATACCAAACATTGAGAAAAATTTGCTAAATTTGTGTTCGTATTCAACATACCAAAATACATTAGTTGAAAATAATCAGACAGCTTTTAAGTTGCGGACTTGTGTTCCTAGTGTTTCAGATGGTGCCCATATCGTTTCCAGTTTTAATTCAGTAAACCGTAACGACACACAGGGTATACTTCTATTGTTCTCCAGATATTTTTTTGATGTGAGGGACCTAATTTCAGCATTGCAAGGCTCAAAAGTGACATCTGCCGAATTTCACCAATAGGAAAGCTAGAATTAAAAGACCCGGAAAGGAAGCCCCGTATTGGTGTTTTTCGTATTTTGTACCTTTAGAGTTTGAGGTTAACTGCATTTTCTTTCCAAAGATTTTGACAGACAGAGAATGGAAAATGAAATAAAAATATAAAATTTACTTTGTTCTCCTGTACGGACAGAACTATGTTAAAGGTTAAAAAATTTCGTAGTATGCATCTTCTTTCGATATGACTTTGAAGTGAATGAAATTCAATATAGTTTTACCGAAGCCCAGGGTGATTTGAAGATATGCCATCCTCTTTCTTAAAAAACTCAAAGATGTGATCGATTCGAGCCTTGCCCAGTGAAAAATGACTCTTATATCATCAGCTATGAGGTAAGTTAGATAAATTACCAGATTTACTGTAAAATATTGAAATTAATACATCTCAATAACAAAGTAGGAAAGAGAATGTTCAAATGATATTTAGAAGCTCAGCACACCCGTCCATTACGTAATTGCTGTCACTACGAGTTTTACAAACTTTTAAATCTAATTACGAGGGATCGCTCGAACCGACAACTATTAGCCTAAATAAACTACCTTGACATATATTTATTGCCTCCTTGAATAGTTATTAGTGATGGTATGAAAATGTTTGTTTGAATAAACCAGATTTTTTTCTAAAATTAGTGTCATTTACTTATTGCTACTAGTATATCGTCATTCTGAATGTAAAGATGCCTAAAAAGTATCAAAATCGACCGTATACAGAAGTATTTGATGATAGCATACATTCAAAAAAGATTCCAAATTGTTATAATTCGAATATCTCAAAAAAATTAATTAATTGTAGAAACGCGAAAACATATTTTTTAGGTGGGAATATTGTCAATTATATACATTTTGAAACAAAGTACTGAACAGTGTGAACCAAGTAAAAAAGACAAACCAAAATTGCTTAAGCAATACATGCTGAAAAAACACCTGCACCTAGAAAAAACACTATCCCTCAGTGAGCCTTCAATACCTCCAGTAGAAATTTGAACACCATATGACACAGGTAATAACTTTCAGACACATGTAAAATGATATCCATAGACAAATTAAAAATAAAGAGACTGTTTCAAACATTGGCGATCTTGACCACCAAGTTTTTGGTACGGCGCATGGAGGCGCTGCCCGCAATCAACAGACGACTGGCGACATGATAATTTTCCAATTTCGACATTTGTCAGAAAATGACAAACCACATAATAATTTCAGAATAATTCTACTGTTAATTGTCATCGAAAAATTAATTATAGAAATTATACCAAGGACTTGAATTATGAACCCAACGTCGAAAATGGAATGTTATTCGAGTTGACGCTGAAATTCCTCGAAATATTCTTTCACAAGGTAAAATATGAGCTGCTTTTCACAAACTGATAGTTATTTCCATCCATCAGTTGCAGAATTTTTTTCACAAACAGGTACTTATTTCCATCCATCAGTTTTCATTTCCTATCACCATTTGAGGAAGTACGAAGTAAATGGTCTCCTTTGTGCTGATAAATTAACAAAATTATTGAAGGTTTGTTGTAAATGTAATATGTTTTTATTTTGGTTGATTTGATGATAAGCGACTGAAGAATATTTTTAATTTTGTTGTTTTTCGGAGTTTTATTATTGTTTTGTCTGTAGTTGTACATTGTCCTTGATACAATGAAATGTGTTTTTATAGTGTTCAACTTATTATTCTTGTTTTATAAGATGTTCAATTTTGTTCTTGATATCATGAAATGAAGATTTACTTTGGAACTTTATGTTAACCACGAACGAACTAACAGATTCTACGAATCGATTACTGTATATATTTTATTAGTGATCGATTTGCCATTCCAGTATTTCATATGATACAACCATTCATATGGAATACAAGAATGGCAAATCGATCACTTATAAAATATATACCTATCAATCATATAAAAGTAACACATTTGAAAAACCCGCCTTATCTCAATCGGTTTTACCAACTGTACTTAGTTCGGCCAGTTGCGAGATATGTCGCCACTGTCTAAACGTGGTGCCAACTTTTACTGCAGGTTTGACAACTCTCTTTATTTTTAGTTTCTCTATGATGATATCAATGAGATCAACACCAATAGACCATATTAGTGAGGTTAAACTCACTCTCTTGGCGGGAGATCGATATTAATTTTTTCTAATCCTTTATTCGCTGTGTGCATTAAGCTGGAGTGGATAGATGTAACTATGACAGCGCCCATGGTGGCAGAAGTAGGTGATGATCCTGGTAATCACTAATCACAAGCTGAAAACTTTCAGTTTCTGAGGTCTCCCCGTTTATTCTCAAATCCCTTAAAAATATTGTACCATACTTCAGATGAATAAACATTATTACTATCGTAGTGACAACGGTCACGGTTGGGTAGTATAACAACAATCATAAATAAAATAACAATGAGCCCTCGCTATTGCTGTATAGTCGATTGCAAAACTGCATCACAAAAGCTGCAGCAAGAGATAAATGTTCTGTTATTCCACAATATTTCAATCTCTAATTCCGGGACGTGAGGTTTTCATTCGATAAATATTTGAGATGTTTTCTGTTTTCTATTTTATTTGATCGTCTAGAAGTGGCTAAGTTCCATGGGACGGTGTTAGCCAATGATAGAAAGCAAATAGCGACTTAAACTGCGAGTTCGGGAACGCCTGGACGGTGTTGTAAACTGATTAATCAGCCTTATGAACAGAGGACAGAGATACTTTTGATGTCTTTCCAAGTTGTCTATCAAACACGGCCTTCTATCAGGACAAAGTACCTCTCAGAGGATTATTAATTTGTGTTTTAATTTTCACGAACTGGTTTCGGTTATAAAAGCAATTGGCCTTACATCTGAACTAATGTTAAATGTAATGCAGTTCAAGTACTAAGAGTAAACATCGTTACTTGTACTGTATAAGCAATACCCAATATTTTGTGGACAATTATACGTGTTAGAGAGTGTTGAACGTGTTTGTATTATTTAGGGACCGTTCTCACATCCTTGCAAGGGTAAAAGTGGGATCCCATATTCAGGTACAATTGTGAACCTCATTCCTTTTCTGACTATTATACTATTTGAGAATTTCATTAAATAGTTTTGCGTTGAATCTGATGTTATTTAGTGGTTTCCCGTCAGGTTGAAGCTAGCCAGGGTTATATGGGTACTTTTTTAATTTGTTAAACTACTTGGCTCCCTCACATTTTTATGTTCTCAAGAGCTTATGAACCTGCGACCTTAATAAACTAACGAGCAAGCACATTACTTGCCGTACCTAAAAGTACACAGAAGTAGCATTACTTTATGATATTCAAAATATCATAACTTTACATGGATAACCTCCAAATGCGGTGAACTATCGTATCAAAACACATATTTTTTATCATTTACTTACTTTTTTCTTTGACAGAAAAAAACTTCGATTCACCTGGAACTAGCAGTGAGCACAAAATTGTTACATCGTGAAAGATTATTTAGAAATTGTTAAAAAATTGAAATTGTTACATAGTGAGTATTGGAAATAAAACAGGAAAACTTCAGCTATTAAGTCACTAGAGGGCATTACCAGTCTTGCACACAGCGAATAGGTTACTGGTCGATTATTCAACCACGTCTGGAAAATATAGTTTGAAATTCAACCAGTTGTCTCGTTTCTCATTATTCTTACACACTGCAGAAATTCTTCAGAGAGAAAACGGAAAAGTTTATAAGGCCTGTTCAAACATAGGATCCTTTCAGGAAGTAAATCCTGTCCTGAGAATACCAGGGCATTTTTATATCTGGAGAAGCAATTAATTTTCCATTTTAGCTGTTTTAGTATCATTTTGCCACTTGAAAAAATCTTCTTTTTTAAATGCGCCAAGGAAATTTAATCTACGCTATCAAAATTATTTTATTGATATCATCTTGGATTGGCTGCTCGCTAAAACAATTCTTCCTCTTTAGCCTGGTCGCCTGACAATTCAGAATCATCACTATCGGGTCGTATTTCACGAATTCTAATATTTTTGTCATAAAAACTTGATGCTGGTACCGCACGAAACACTTCTGGATCCATGATCTGTAAAGTAAAAAAGTTTACTGAAATGTAAATGCAGAGCATTTAGTTCCCAATCGGGAACATTTTATTTTTGGGTAATTTTTTTATTTAAAAATAGTTTTTTCACACTTTGTTTGATATAAGCTTATCATTATTTTAACTCAATTATGATGTTACATACTAATTACTTTAGTTCGTATTTCAAAACGTGCAAAGATAAAAGTTAAAGACTTCTTTGAACAGCGCACGCCTCACATAACAATTATTCCTGTCCAACTGCCATGGTGCCATCTATGATTAGGAGTGTGTACTGTGTAATATCTAACTTTAGACAATGATATAAGCAAGGTTCCCGGATGGGCACAGTATGTACGAAAAAGTTTCCGAATACTTATGGGAAAATTCCTTTACAAAAAATCCGTTGTGTTCCCACTAGGGAACAATATGCAATAGAGGGTTAACTATTAATTGTTATATAATATAAATATTTAACAACAATCCCTTTATACAAACATTGATGAGCCTGCAAGGAGTGCCTACTCTTATGCTGGATTTGTTTTCAACTTCAAATGGGACCAACTCCGAGGTATACCCAATTCAATAAAAAAAGAATCATCTAAATCGGATAACCAAGTGTACAAAGTTAGGCGTCGTAGAAATGGATAACAATCATCTCCTATTTTCTTACTCTCAGGGGTGGACTTTTTTTTAAATTGAATGGGACCAACTTTGAGGTATACCCCAATAAAAAAGAATCATCAAAATCGGACTACTCTGTATTAAGTTATGCGTGGCCATACATAAAAACAATATGGTAAAAAATATACTCGTCGACTTGAGAACCTCCTCTTTTTTTTTCGTCTGTTACCTTAGTTATCAAGAATCGTTTTGCAAGAGGCAATAATGTTATGAAAATCACTCTGCTGCCATACTTGAAATATTTAAGGTAGTTGTTGTGTCAAATTAGGCTCGATTGTAGCGCGACGCGATACATGTTCAAACGCTGAATTAGTGGGATATTTCTTAAGGCAACTGTACACTCATAAACGCAACTAGCATGCGTGGCACAGCAAATAAGCCATGACTGGACTATTGGGTCGCAATCCAACGATCGCTCGCATTTAGTTGTTCAAGACACTGCACTGCATCTTGAACTTCAAGATACAGTGCAGTTTGCTCTAAAAACATTGGCGAAGTATCGTTATTGAATGAAAGAAAAAAATTTAATTTGGAATGTAGTCATACATATGCTCAAAGATACGATTCTAATAAGAAAAAAAGAAGACTATTGCTAATATCAAGAGAAAAAAAAGTTGCACAGATTGATTTACCAAAAATGTTAAGAATATCGAAAGAAAAGTCAGAAGGTGTAACATATTAACCAAACGTTGGAATTAACGAATTAAAAGCATCATCACTATTATTAAAAAACATCGAATCAATATCAATAAATTATTCCATAGTTTATTTTGATTTGGAAACATCTGGATTGTGTATGACTGATGACATTTTACAAATCGCCGCCAAATGTGAAAATAGAGAATTTTATATATATCTTAGCCCTACGAAGCGTCAATCTTGTGGCGACAAAAATTACGGGATATCTACAATTTCTGGTCAATTATATTTGAATAATGTACAAGTCGATTCACTAAATTCAGTAGTACTCCAAATTTACTCGTTGTGCATAATGCGAAATGCGATGAGATTACTAATTAATAATAATTTAATAGAAGATTTTACCATGATAGCAGGATTTGTGGATAGCTTGATTATTTTTAGAAAAACGTTCCCAGATTAAAAAGGGCCAGGAATGTTCGAGCTATCAAAATTAGCCAAAGATTCAATACCAAACGAAACATCAGATAATTTCCACGAGTCGATGTATGATGTACACATTTTGCAAAAATTAGTTCGCTTCATTGGTAAATAGTCAGAATTATCAACATACATGAAATCATATATAGAATGTATTCCAGAGCGTCCTGAGAACGAAATAATATTTTGTAATTTACCTAATTTAAGTGCCTTAAAAAATGTTATATCACGGGAATTATTGAAAAAAATTGCGCATCAAAATATAACATACGATTTTCTGGTACAAAGGTATCACGATGAAGGAGAAGAAGCTGTGATTAATCACCTAACTGAAAAATTGGAGAATAGAAAACATAGAGTTACTAAAAATAGGAAAGCATTTACTAAAATCATTAATGATTTGAAAATAAATGTTTAGTCAATCAAGTGATTATTTAGTATAATAGAAAAATAAATAATATTACATTCATTGTTGTTAATATTTTTTGTAGATTAATACGTTATAATTTATTAGCCTGTTGGAAATCTGAATCATTTTTGTTTATGTTTAAAAATATCCTAATTATGTTATACGTACATGTGTTGTACAAATGTATAAATAAAATAAAGTTTATGCACTGTTTATTGCCGTTACTTGCTAAAACTGCATTTTATTTTATATCTTTTCCTATTGTAATATGTTTGAAATGCATCAGTATCAGTATCAATATTAACGAAATTATTCACGATTATTATTCATAAATATGTGCATTCCAAAACACAGTTCCATTCAAACCCCCAAGACCCTCGCGCTCTCGCTTATATGAATCACGAGCGCTCGCTTGAGGCGTTGCCACGATTCTCAGCCTTCCCTCTCTTGCACTTCTCATACGCAATAATTTAGAAACTTCTTATAGCAATAACTAAATAACTGTATGGCTACGCGTGTTAAATTTTTTCTATAAAATTTTTTACTTACCTTTCAATAATAAACTAGTTTTTCAAAAAAATCTGAACGGAGGGTTTTTAGTTATGCCTTAAAATGTGGTGTCCGCGGTAGCTCACTATAGGGATTACGTGTTAAACGATGCAACTTTGAAGCCTTATATCTCGCTTTCGGTGTGGTAAATGATTCCAAAAATTCAATATGATACAGGTAATAATGTTAACTAAAAGTGGTATGAATTTAAACGAAATCTGATTGGAAGTGGATTTCACGACAACTACCTTAACAATATCTCATATTTTCTCATGCTCATGAAATTCTCCATTAGTAAAGAATCTGAAACGCAAAATTTTTGTAGCTGTACCAAAAAAGCGCATTTGGAAGTTTGATCACTTGACTTGCGCAAACTCTTACGTAATCTCTTACTGCTACATCTTTCCATTGCACTGGCTGTTAGAATTAGGTAAGAGTGAATGTAACACGAAGATAGATGCCAACATTCTCTTTGGGTGTTTTCATATCATGCAGGAGCGGAGTCGAAGCAAATGTCTACTTCTGTCATCCGGCATAAAACGATATCTCTCCTTGACAAAATCTTAAATTAGCTTCCAGATACAGCATACCGTCAATGTTTTTTTGTTATTAAACTGATCCTAATGAGCTTTCTTCTTTTACTACAGTTCGTTTGTTGGTCCCCCACTCGGAAATGAATAGACATTTAACAGAGGATGAAGCTGTGCAAACAATTGAAGATTAAAAAAAAAGAAATCTTGGTTTTTGCAAATAACTCGAAAACTATTAACGTTAGAGAAATTTTAAAAAAAGTTTCTCAAAGAGGAGAAAATTTCTAAAAATGTCGACTTTCGTAACTTCATCTCTATTATCAATACTTTTCATTTAATGTTGAAAATAGGGCTTCCTGGGCTGAGGGCTGTGCCCTTACAATTTTTTTTTGTATACGTTTCTAATTAATTCAACAATTTGAAAGAATTATTGTATTATCTAGATACTTGGAGGAAGAAAATTCCGTAGGAGAAAATATGTCCACAGATTTTTCATAAAATGAACCTATTGTCAATTAACAATTTTTTGAGTTCTCGTTTACATTCCAATTGTTGAACAAAAGCTCCTAAAAACCTTTCGACAACTATATTCAATGAGATTATCAACTTGCGGTATTTTCAATTGTATTGATTATCAATTATTTAAGCAACAAAATATTTTTTTTTGAGTGGTCGATTTTTTTTTGAATGATTGTTATCACTGTGTACGGGACTGAAAAGTGAAAAATAAGATAAACCTTCTTAGTCTCAATAACTAAGCTCCTAAACTAATGTAACTAATTTTGAGTCGCCGCCAAATAAACAAGCAAATGAATTAGGAAAGACGTAAAATGATGGAATCGAGTTGCGCGGTGACATTCTGATAATTTTTTTGAAGTAATTTAATGATCTTCGTTGATTGCTCGTTTGGCGCCGACTCAAAATTAGTTACTTACATTAGTTTAGGAGCTTAGTTATTGAGACTAAGAAGATTTATTTTATTTTTACTTTTCAGTTCCGTATTTCATCGGTTTAATTTTTTGTTAAAAAGTTTTTATTTTCCAATTTTTTGTGGCTGAAATCTACTAATTACTACCTACTTGTTTTTTGATTACTTCCAAAATACTTACTTACCCACCTTACTTCAACTATTACCAGTTGAATAATATAATTATCTACTTTTACTATTTGTTGTAATATTAGTATATTAAAGTATAAGTGGATAAAAAGGGCTTTAAAACACGCGCGATTTTTCGAGCACGACGGCGCAGCCGGAGTGCTCGAAATAGAGCAAGTGTTTTTAAGACCAGTTATCCACGAATACTTTACGTTATTTTTTTTTATTGGTGCACTTTGAAATGATATACACTGGTATTATTACTACAAAAAATAGAAATAAGAACTAATAATGCAAGAAGGTTGAATTCGTGATGTGACATCAGATTATACCTTTCGTTGTCATGGAAATGAGAAAAACATTCATTTGCAATTTGTTACCAAAGATCAATATTTGTTGTCACCAGAGCTCAAAAATGAATTATTCTAATATCGATTTTTTGAATAGTGAGGCAGAATCGCGGTTAATACCGCGAAAATCCAGTGATATATATAAAAAAGAATATGAAAAGTTCATCAAATGGATGGAGGAGCATATATAAATGAACGAATTGTTAGTAATATTTTATTTGACGTTACAAGGTACTCCTGTCAGATCAATAATCAAAAATTTGTCATTTATACTTCACGTTTCTCGATTTGTTGATGTTGTCATGGTTACCTTTAAAAAACGCGCGTTTTTTTAAGTTCGATTTAAATACGCTGAGGCGTGCTTTAAATTGGTAAGAAGGGGCACCAATAAAAAAAAATTATTTTTATTGTTCTGGTTAGTTTATTTCATTACTTTGTTTATCATTTCCATCCTCTCATAAAATATAATGATTGTGACAGATGTAGGAGAATAAAAATAATGACAATAGCGATCTGTCATTGTCAACTACATATGTGTGCCAATTTTCACAAGTGAAAAATCAATTATCCCCTATTTTTCTACCCGTATGGGTGGATAATTCCATTCGAAATCCAAATATGATCAACATCCTTCATTTTGCTACCCTTAGGGGTGGATTCCATCTTCTAAATTCAAATGGGACTAACTTGGAAGTACACTATATCTACTGAAAAAAAAACTATCGGAATCGGAAAACATAAAAAAAATACGCGTCGACTAGAGAACCTCCTCCTTTTTGGTTTCGTCGGTTAATAAAAAAGGTATTACATTACATTCGATTTGAATTTTCAAATGATATTATTCAACTTATTCACAATAGAAAAATCTTAGATAAATATGAAAATATAACCGAGAAAATACAATGAAACATATTACAAATCAGATGATTGTTAATAAAAATTCATGTATTCTTCAAACTATTAGAGTTATAGGTTTGGTCCAAATTTTTTTTGTAGATATTTCATTACATAATAAAATCTTTTGCTGTATCTTCAAAAGTTAATAAGATATGTCATGTAAGATCGAAAAATACACAAGAAACCATCGATTTTTCCAAACAAATGAAAGTAACTATTGATCACCATAGTAACGATTTTGTTTCTGGGCTCATTCGAAAAATAAATTCATTCTCTATAAAATCATCTCAAATGTCCATTACCTTATTTCTGATAGTTCAAAAGATATAGCCGTTAATATCTGAACACATCGAATGGCCACTTTAATTTGAAATTTGAAATTTGAAAATGAAAAATACTTCAAAAAATTTTTTTCACATACCATTGCATATGGTTGTTTTTGGTATTTTCTCTGAATCTTTAAACACGTTCGACAATTGTTTATTTGATAAACAGAATAAATATTAATAGTTTATTCGAACAATTAAAAAAAACTAAAAATTTTTTTTAAAACAATATGTACATAACAAATGGAATGACAATCTATAAAAAAAAATGTAATTCGTCTATTTGTTAAAAAAAATGTTCAAACAACTAGCGCTAAAAACTCAAATTGAATGTTATGTAATTGTAACAATCTGTAATTTTCTGTATTTTATAAAGTTGAGCTCCAATTACTCGAAAAATCAGAAGATTTTGACGTTCTTGGTATCTTTCAGATAGAAAGTACTGAATTCCGAAATTCATTTAGAATTTTGTAGTTGAATTTTTCCTTATCCATTAAAAGAAATGGGAGACACTCTAGTGAAGACTGCTCTAGAAATATATTCAAATCGTTCACTGAAGTTATGCAACCGATGTCGAGACGTGCAAACGGACCAAACTTCGATTCACATTAAATGTAAGCTATTGCTACTTTGTAATTATTATTATTATTATAATTATTATTATTATTATAATTATGCTTTTTACTAAATTTCTGAAAATCCCCATGCAAATACTTGCGTTCTGGGTAGCATCTGATTTCAATAATAAGGGTTGAACATGAATAATAAAATTCACAATGTGGAAAAATTCGTTTTTTTCTATAGGTACAGATGTTGCAACAGTATTTGCACCCTTGAAAATTTCTATTATTCTAAAACAAATAAAGATCTTGCCATTGGACGGCTTGTTCCTTATTGAATAATGCAGTAAAGTATTCTCTCATTCCAAAGCCTTCATTATTGGCAAAGCCTCCTGGCTTTTTTGATGCTGTCAATCCCGTTGAAGGTTGTTGAGGTGAACATTAAGATATTAAAAAAATCTTCCTCAGACCTTTTAGCAACCATTTGGTGTCCAGCAGACCTGCTCATCCTGTTCTTCTTCAAGAAGGAAGCACAGAAGCTTGTTGACAGATCTTCTCAAGGAGTAAAATCTATATAAGTTTAATCTACCTCTCACGGTTGAACGTGGCGGCCAACCGCAGGCAAACAAACCACCTCGGTGGCGCGGCCGATCGCGTCTGCGTAACCATATCTTGAGGTATCAAAACAAATATATCATGAGCTTGTGTGCCTTATAGCGCCCAGGATCACAAAATAAATACAATATTCAGGGAATGTGTTGATGCTGAAGAGATGTTGCTGATTACTTTGAGGAAAGAAGACAAAGTATTTTTCATGATAAATAGTTCCGACTTAATGACTGCAGTGAAACGTCCTGCATTGATCCCATTGTGTATGCCAAATTTGGTCATAAATACCCTCGATTATCTAAAGTTCCACATTTTATACTTTCCCCGCCGACCACGTAGTTTTACTGCAGTCACTGAGTCGGATCCGTGAAAAATAGTATACTTAAATGGAAACAAAAATGTTCATTATCTATTTTATTAAATACTCATATCAATATAATTATTAATTATAAATTTCTGAGACCAGTATCACATGAATATTCCTCTCCGCTGCCATTTTGTGCGAGATCACCGCTCAACCACGCTCGACAAATCCCGGGCCCTTACCACAGTATATAGCTAAAGAAACAGTAAGCTCACTTGGCGTCGGCACTTTGATCTTTATGTTCCCGTTTGTACACTGCGCAACTCTGATTTTTATCCTTCGCGCATTCCGCGTGTTACTGTGTTACAAATACTGACATTTTTCGTATACTTCGAAGAGCGATAATCGCGTACAGTCTTTTGCGCATCCTGAATTCTTTCCCTGGAGTGAATGTTACCTTGGAACATGCATTTGGGCCAAGTGAGCTAACTGCTTCTTTAGCTATAAACTGTGCCCTTACTGCTTGTTTGTACCGACCTGCGGTATACCAATTCTTTCCCGCGCATACCGCGCAAGTCAGGGAGGACTCATTGAAATATAGGCGCTCGGTAAAGAATCGGTACCGAATCGCTACAGAGCGTACCAAGTAAAACGATACCGTACCGCCAAATCAGGGAGCGGCCTAAGTGTGATAGAGGAATTGATAGGATTTGCTGAGAAGACGTATTCGCCACATCAAAGTTTATTGAGTTAGAGGAAGCTGCTGAAGAGAAATGAGATAATATGTACCTATAAGAATACATTCTGGGGTTACTGAAGTTTTTATCGTCACGCCGTTTTAGGTGCCGATGCAGTGATTTCATTGGTATGCTAAGATTATTCTGGGAGTGCCACTCTAGTTTTGAATAAAACGATAGCTGATTTAATTTGTTTACTTGATGAAAATCCATATTGAATCAAACAAAAGACACTCATTTCACTAAATGATTTTCACAAAACTGTGTTTACAAAACCATTTTAAACATTTAACATGATACATCGTGATTATTGAGTTAGTATTATTTCCACCTGAAGAAGCTATTGTGTAGCGAAACACGTGCAGTGGTTTTGTAAACCCAGTTCAGTGAAAATCATTCAGTGAAGTGAAAACTAATTTAATGACACTGACGCTACGATGTTGTCTGTTATCAACCAATAAGTGTATGAAAAAATAACAAGTAATGGAGGACTTCGGCTAAGGTTCAGTGATACCACAACAAAATTTTTGGCCTTAAATCTACTGACCCATTTTTTGGCTAATTTTGATAATTTTAAGATAAAGTACACTTTCTGATACCCCAAACCAATATTGAAACCCCTGATGACTTGAGCACCATCACTGCTAATGATGAAGACATTTTAACTGAAAACTCTCAACATCTTTCTGACACCCCTGATGACACCACCACAGCTAATGATGAAGAAATCTCCTACTTAGAATCTTATAGGCAGACTTTGGAATGTGCTCCGAAGGCAAACATATTTTAATATAATAATTTGAAAAATAATTCAAAACATTTCAAATATTTCACAGGACTTGAATTCTGGCATTTTGAGGCACACTCTATACCCTTTTAGATGAAACAACAAGCTTGTGTACCCTTATAAAAATTATGAAAGGAATAATGTAAGGAAAATATATATTTGATATATATCCAAATGTGGATATTTATATATTTTCGAAAAAAGTTACGAAAGGGAAAACAGAAGCAGAAATAATAAGTTTATTTAAAACTAAATATACAAAAACTAAACAAAAAATTGAGTATGCTAGTAAAATGTGAAAAGTTACGCTAAATGAAAAACCAAATAAGGGATAACTAACCTGTTGCTCATTGATATATTGCCTGCTAGTTATTATATGCTATTTCGCTACAGTTCTTGAAAAAAAAATGTTCGACACCAATTAGAACATGGACGTTTCTAACACACTTTTATATATGGCAAAATATGTAATTTATAGATCATTTTTGTCATAAACATTAAAAATATTCGTTTGGTCCTTTGCTCCCTATTGCATGTCAATAGTGTCTGCAAAGTTTCAGACTTCATGATCTTGTGTTAATAATGGTGTGAACCGCTGGAAAGTTTAGAATGTCTACAAGTGGTGTGCAATTCCATTTTTAGTGATTCATGGTCCTTATTTCTAGTACCTCTTAAATAAAAAACCAACACATTTTGTTTAAACTCTCATTTAAATATAGCGTTCAAGATACTTAATGGATTTTTCATTTCAAGCATTTACTAAAAAGCAAACAATAGCAAAAATATTCGAAATAATGGGCATTAGTAATATGGGATATTTCTTTGAAAACATCTTATATGATTTAATTAGATAGATAGCCCTTTCAACATGAATTCTTGCTTTGGAAATTTTTTTAGTTATTATTTCTTCTTCGGCTGTCCGTTGTTGCCTCCCATCATAAAAGGTGGGATATATAATTTAATTCCCATTTCATCTAACAAATCCCTGATTATGAAACCTCATCTATCAGCTAAAATAACATCATTTTCCATCAACAACTGTCTAATATCGCTCTTTTCAAATAAATATCTTTCTGAAATAAAGCCCTCACATCAGTATATCACTGCACCTGTTACTGAAATTGCAACAAGAAATTTAATTGTATTACTATGTTTATAATAAGAAAAGGTATTTCCTTGTTGCCTGGAATTTCTAATAGGCATTTCCATCAACAACTCTGTGGCATTTATAACAAAAGTAATACTGTCGCCAGAAAAATTTCTGAAACATTTAGGAACGTCTTTAATATCTCTGGCACTGGAAAATATATGTTTTTTCATTCCTTCTATGTTAAAAAACATAAACTTTATCCAAGTATATGATGTAGTGACGGAGTCATAGTTTCTACTCAAATTGCAGAAAAATGATAACTCATCTAATGTGAATCCCCTTTTAATTCGCACTAACGTTAACGCTAATTTATCCCAATTGCTCAATTTCTGACTTTGCTTTCTTTCCTTTCATTTCATAATTTTTATAAGGATATATACAAGCTTGTCCATAATATTTTCATCCAAGAGAGTATAGAGTGCCTCAAAATGCCAGAATTCAAGTCCTGTGAAATATTTGAAATATTTTGAATTCTTTTTCGAATTATTATATGAAAATATGTTTGCCTTCGGAGCACATTCCAAAGTCTGCGTATAAGACTCTACGTAGGAGATTTCTTCATCATTAGCTGTGGTGGTGTCATCAGGGGTGTCGGGAAGATGTTGGGAGTTTTCAGTTAAAATGTCTTCATCATTATGCAGTGATGTTGCTCAAGTCATCAGGGGTTTCAGAAAGATGTTGGGAGTTATTAGTTGAAATTGCTCTGTTCCACACTGTCTATTGAGATTTCACCAGTTTCACATACCATAATTTCTCCTTCAGCCACATTTTCGCACACTTGCAAATTGGAAAATGGTACTGGTTCTTCTTGCATTTATCCTCAAAATGTAGGCTACAAACATAAGCATTCCTGTTTATTTTTGATGGAAGGAGGTTTTCATTTCCACAGAGTTCAATCCACTTGAGACATTTTACCAAATCTCTTTTTAGTTTGGGAAAGGGAAAAAACTCGCTCTTTATAACGTTTTCTGGAGTCACTTTTCAATTTTTATAACAGCGATCAACTATTTTAACGTAAATAAAAACCAAAAGTCTATTAAACAACTTTCACAACACTGCTCAGTCAAATAATTTTTTTTTTTTTAATATCCATAAGACGAATTTGACAGTGGAAAGTCGTACGACGTACGAGTTATTCATGTTATAGTTCTGAATTTGGCGCCTTCCAGGAAAAAATAATCACTATAAAAATACAAATTCCCTAAACATTTATGAAATAACTAAATAATTCAACCATTCCGCACCTTTTTAATATTGGTTTGGGGTATCTGAAGGTGTACTTTATCTTAAAATTATCAAAAATAGCCAAAAAATGTGTCAGTAGATTTAAGGCCAAAATTTTTGTTGTGGTATCACTGAACCTTAGCCGAAGTCCTCCTGAATGCGCGATAATTTCAAATGCACTTAATTCTTTAAGTGTTCCCGTTTCACAGCCGTATAAGAGTATTCACCATATCTAGCAGAATGATAGTCACTAACATACGCCGCTATGAATATATTTCATTATTAGTTGATATAATAACCTGCACCGACTCTGTCTCGACTGAGATGAACAAATTTGATTTATGTAACAATTATTAATTAATACAAATAGTGTTGAGTGAGCTGGAAAAAGTGCTAATCATCATGATAGTGGCGTTAGATGTGGTAACGTTTATGGTTTCACACAAAAATTGGAATCCTGGTATATACCGTGTGTATAAACTACAATCATGCAGTTGATATAACTGAAAAAGTATGTTATGCGGTTAAAGTGGCAGAGAAATCACAAAACATTTTTTTTTTTTTCAATAGTGCAGTAACTTTCAGATTGATGTATGATTATGGTACTGTTGTTGAACAACTGAAAGCTTATGAATGTAATGAGTTCACAATTTGGTTGTGAATTGCTGTGGAGTTTGTACTACAATACACGGGGGTTGATATGGCTCTTCAGCATATAAGATCTTTTTTACATAAACCTTCAGCTATTCAAGACCCGGGATTCCGAAACTCCTTGCGAAGCGTATCAGTTTCCTGATTTATGTGGGCGTTCATGAGACCCCTTCGAGGAACTCAAGCCATTTGCAAAACAGCGCTTGGCAGTCGCAAAGCAGGTGTTCTGCAGTTTCAGCGAAGTTATCGCAGTAACGGCACAGAACTCTGTCTAATCTATCTATTCTTTTTGAGGTGATACCTTAGAGGACAATGTTTAGAAGACTTCTTGCTTGTCTTTGTCCTGGAAACTCATTCCAGTAGGTTTTAATTTTGGACAGCTCCTTCCCAGCGCCTTCGTTGATATGGGCTTTGGAAAGACCACAGAGGATTCAGAACCAGAAAATTGGCTGTCCGTTTCCTCATTGCCTTTGATTTCCTCATGACCTGGCACCCACATCAGAGTGACTCTAGACTTACAAGTGTGTGACTTTAGAGCTTTTAGTGCTGCTTGGCTGTCTGAAAGGAAATAGATCTTTGCACTCATTGAGCCTCTTTCAAAGCATTCTTGGGAGCAAATTTCTATAGCATGGATTTCTGTTCAAAAAATTGGGGTTTTGAGAGCCTAAACTAGGACCTGTTACTATCACTCCAGCTCTCTCGTCCATCTTGGATCCATCAATATAAAAAATGGCGCATCCCTTTTTAGTTGAGGCTCGTTCGTTGTGCATATTTAGTAGCTGTTTATAACCACCGAGTAGTGCCTGGCTGACATAATTTCTGATGGTTTGTAACTGGATTCCAGGGTAATATTTTCGAAAATCTTCAGTTGTCCTTAGACCTGCAGCTTTCAAGTTATATTGAAGTTTTTGGAGCTGTGTGCACGTAATAAACTAGCAGGAGTAAAAGAATTTTGTTTTTGTTTTTAAAATCGTAGCAGAGCGCTTTCGACTATATAATAGTCATCTTCAGTGCTTACTCGTCAGGTTTGGACTCTATAAAGATTTCTCAAAGGCATTCGACATGATGATGATAAAACTACATTCTTTGGGATTTAATAGAACCTTATTAAATTGGATGGCATGCTTTCTCGAAGATGATCTTTCCTTTATAAATCTAACTGACCAACAATAATTACCAAGTGAGTTGAATAACTTGGTGTTATGATGTAATACTAATGAACTTTATCTGAACCATGGAAAGTGTTACTCCATACATAGACAAACAATAGAGATTATTTCGTGACAAAAATACTACCAGGAAAACGACTGTGCCCATCATACGGAAGACGGTCCGTAGTTATATCCTGTTATGTTTCCTACTCCCAGCTGTCATTGCTAAATTTGTTATAAACATTTAAAAGCATTTTAAAAAAATCATTTTTGACTTGTAATTTGGAAACTGATGAGGCAATATCGATACTTTCAATGCAAATAAAATGAGCCCTAGCACAATTCAATCGGATCATTAGTAACGGAGAAAAACTGGAAAAACCGGAGAAGTCTGCGTTTTTTTTATTCACAACACCACCATTTTTAAAATTTTGAAGCTGGCTCTCCATGACATAGTAGTGATTGATAGGTCCTTTATGTGTGGAAAACTAAGGTACTGTTGGATTATTAGTTTTGGCATAATTGCAATTTGATTTTTTTAATGCACTTTGTTGCATTAGACCTGGATGTCTCATCGGTAGTCCGATTTCAATTTTCCTAAAAGATTTTGAGAGTTGAAGTATAGTACTACAAAATGACTATAGGTGAGAAATACTTGTAAACATGACCGAAAACCGGCGAGTGCATGAAACCGGCTCGGGAGTGGGGGTAGAGCAGCAGATTCATAACGGGCGCCGCGCGCTTGTATATACATACTCTTCCTCGCGTATGCTGCTCTACCCCCACTATTCAGCCGCTTTCACGCACTCGCCAATTTTCGATCATGTTTGCAAGTATTTTTCTCCTGTTTTTCAGCATTTCAACGCAAAATGAGAATCGGACCACCTATGACGCATCCAGGTGTGCTGCAATAAAGTGCATTAAAAAATTCCGATTGCAATTATGCCAAAACTAATGATCCGACAGCGCCTGAGTTTTTCACACATAAAGTACATATTAATCACTGCTATGTCGTGGAAAGTTTGCACTACAACTTGAAAAGCGGCGGAGTTATGTTTTTTTTTAAAGCTGTTTTTTTCGTCCATTGAGAGAATCGAGATTGCATTATTATTAAAAATAAAATGCTTTTAAATGTTCATAACAAATTTAGCAATGACAGGATAAAACTACGGATCGTATTTCGTATGATGGCACAGTCGGTTTCCTGGTAGTATTTTTGTCACAGAATCAATAGAGCAGAAAATCTCTATTGATTGGCCTTACATCAAATAAACAAGACAATGTCCCATCATCCTTTAGACAGAACTCTTTTGACGTTAATAAAAAATATTACGTTAAAAAAAAATATAACAAGAAATTCAGCATGAACTAGGAAATTTATTCATTCATATTCAAAATATTTTTGAAAACTGGAAACGCCAGGAGTGTATAGAGAAGTATATTTCAATTTAATATTTTCTCTGATTGGCAAAACTCAGAATACAACTAATTGAATATCGTTCCAAAGTAATTTCTTGCTTTTCCACACTTGATCCATTTAATTTTGTTTTCAGATTATGGAAGGTGGTAAATATGAAGTTACTCTTCACATGCACTCTGATTATAGGGGAAAAACTTTCCCTGCGTGTTTTTGCCTCCTGAACATGAATACGAAAGAAAAAGGCGGCGGTCTCATACCGTTCCCGAGTTAGAGAACTTTGAATTTTTTTTTAACCTTATTTTCAAGCACCGTTTTCTCGCACAAAAATCACTCAAAATGCCTCCTTCTTTTTACCAGCATAAACAATACATTTAAATCACTTATTTTCGGTAATTTCAAAATATCGTCAGTTTTATCGAAAAAATCCTCCTTCCTACACAAATCCAAAGAAATGAATTTCACACTTTGACAGATGAAATTTAGTTACTTTGCCTTATTTTTCATGTTGGTAATAAATAAATCGCCGCCCACAACAATTGCACGCATAAATGAAGGGGAAAATGTTGCTCACATTTGAATTCGAAAAGTTGGCGGTGATTCATTTATCACCAACATGAAAAATAAGGTAAAGTTACTAAATTCCATCTGTCAAAGTGTGAAATTTGTTTATTTGAAACTGTGTAAAAAGGAGGCTTTTTTCGATCAAAACGACGATATTTTGTGCGAAGTTGTGCCGAAAATAAGTGATTTAGGGTGTATTGTTTATGCTGGTAAAAAGAAAGAGGCATTTTAAGTGATTTTTGTGCGAGAAGACGGTGTTTGAAAATGAAGTAAAAAAAAATTAAAAGTTCTCTAACTCGGGAACGGTATGAGACTGCCGCATTTTTCCGGATTCGTGTTCAGGAGGTAAAAACACGTAAGAAAAGATTTTTCCCTATATTCAGAGTGCATGTGTAGAGTAACTTTATATTTAGCATGGAAGGTTACTATCCCAAGAATGAGTATTTCTCCACAGAAAATAAGCTTCAAACAATACTTAATGAGACAGATCAACTCTCCGTTAAATGCAAACGGATGGAAGAATCAGAACTGGTTCGACCACTTGTGATACTTTATTCTAATGAATATTCATTCAACATTTTACTTTTGAATGACTAATCATAATTAGCTCTAAAATACGCAGTATTCATTATGTGACACCAAAACAACAGAATACATATTTTTCATCGGTTGTTTATTTTTAATGTTTAGTGTTTGAGGGGCCTACAGACGTACAAATATATCGGACCCGAAATCGGGGGCCGACGTCGGGATTGATTAGATCGACTACACACGTTCCGATTTCAATCTTCGCGACAAGTGCTATCAGTTAATAGTTATACGTGAACGATTGGTTCCTGCTCTGAAAAAAAATGGGATTGCTCTAACAGCGATTGGGTTCCAAAGGCACTTATGTTGTCCCCAATATTCAATTAATGCAATCATTGAACCATTATCACTTATGGAGCACGAAAAACGAGAAGAAATAAGTTAAGTGAAATGAAAAGGGAAAGGAAATCTTGTCCCGACATGACCGATCGTGCTACACACGTGTCAACCAAAGGGAGAAAAGGTGGGGTTCGGGCCACCCTACAACTCGATATCGGGAACGCAATTATGAACGTCTGTAGGCCCCTTAAAATGTGTTTTCAATATCTATCTCAAGCCGGCGTCCCACGACTCGAGACTTGGCGAGCTTGGCTTGAAGGATTTTGCTTGGTGCACAGGAGTGAGGTTTGTGCAATCTCGAGCGTATAATGTGGCCGAGTCGTCGTCTACCAATGGCTGGAGGTTGGTACACGAGCCTGAGGAGGAATGCATTGTCCAGTGAGTAGTTATTTAGTTTAAAATGGATAGTGAGGATGAGAGGATAGCATGTGTAGCAGTGTATTTTTTTGTAGTATTGTGTCCGAAATAACATTCCCGTTCTCATGTGATTTAAGTATTTTATTATTGCTTCTGGATTCCACTCCATATTAATAATGAAAACAACACTCAACTTGCCACCACCAAACTCTCTCTCCGAAGTGCCGATACTGCCGACAGGAACCCTCGCAACGTGGGACCGCTCAACAAACTATACAGTAAGAGCCAGCTAGTCGAACTTCGCACCTTTGATGTTTAGAGAATTTACCGACATTTTATTGGATCGGTCGAGTCACCTCGAGCTCACGCTCAACGAGTCTCGATCCTACGCGAGTGGACCTTTCCCACGAGGCGAAACTCAACTATCCCCAAATCGAGCTCGCTAAGTCTCGCGCCGTGGGAAGCTGGCTTCAGTTGTCTTACAAACTCTAAGAAATTTCAATGATCAATGAATTTCAAGTTTAGGTAATGGGGGCCTTATATTTTCTGGTGGTATCCGATATCACTCTTGCGGCTTATCTGTCAGTGAGCCATTGTTAATTTTGGATTTTTCATATTCTCTTCTATCTCTCTTCAAGATATTTCTTTTTTTGTATTTTTTTTTACTTATAGACTTTCTGTTTTAATTTCATTTCAGTATTCTTCGTGAACCTGCATTTTCCTAGTTGTTTCAGACTCCATTTTCATTTTACTTTCACTATCGAATGGGAGAAAGGAAATACCTAATAGTAAAAATAGAATTCGATATTTCAGCAGCATTTGAATGTATTGTTACGAAACAGAGATTCCTTTATCGCAATAAAAAATATTCTAATATTTCAATGACCGTTTATTCTACTTTGAAACTCACCACAATGTAATATTTAACAACTCAAAATGCACTGCACTAACTAGACTTCATCTTGAAATACTTTGTTTCTCTGTACAACAATATTCACAAAACTAACTGCGTGCGTCATTCGCACTACTTATATATCGCCTCTCTTGCCTTCTCGAATCTTCGAATGGCGGTCCTCGAATCATCGGGACCACTCGATGACGTCATCGAGAAACCCAAACGGCTGTGTCGATGATGTAACTCAACGTCGTAAACAGCGCAGGGGCGGACTCTATTTTCGTGATTTCCGTAACAGTATACTACTTAACCCTCAGGCACACGCGCCAATTTTCGGGACACAAACACACCCGCGGGGTGGATTAAACCCCATTTACTTTTACTCATAAAATAAGTATTTTATAAAGTATTCCTGAGAGAAAATTTGTAATCAATATATTAAATGTATCTCTCTTCTTTTGAACAAACTGATTTTCATAAAAAAATTGACTCAAGTTAATTTTATTTTATTTATACATTGACATTTTTGTTAGTAATATGTCGGGATTATCATTTTTCTATTTATTTGAATGAAAAACAAAATTTTTGACACTTGAATGGTTGTTTTTTCTAAGGGTAAATGATTTCAAACATTAATAACACAAAATATCCTTATATAACGTTATATCTTGGAGCGAATTTTCTAAGCCCTAATAATTGACTGATTTAAGTTTAGGTAATACGACTATTTTTTTCTAATATTTTGAACCAAATTGACCATGGTCCATATTTGAAACCATGTGGTACATATTATGTTCACTTTTTGCAAGTTCATAAATATGTCGAATTTTTTAAAATGTTGACTATTTCTAAGTCGTTGATGTTTTTTAGGAATTCTATTAATAGTTTTTTATTTTAAATAACTATCGAACTGTTTAAAGTAAATAAGGCTGATTATACTTTAAAATTCGGAGTTTTATTTGAGTTTTATGGCGCACTTACTCTATTGTATATAAATTAATGCCACAGTGGCATTAAAAAATGTATACGCAACAAAAAATGATATGTGAAAAGATTGACGATTTTTTGGAAGAATGTTCACGTTTCCACCACTGTAACTCATTACAAAAAAGTTTTCATATAAAAAATTTAGAAAATGTATTCTCCTTCAAATGAGATATTTTTGTCGTAGGATTATTTCAAAAAAATCAACCAATTAATCCAAGGTCGAAAACTTTTGTAGGACAGAGGTTTTTTTGGTCCCCATTGAAAGGAGTAATATTACTCAAGAATAGTTTAGTTTTTTATTAGTAAAAAAAAGTCAGTTCAGAAGTACCAGACAAACAAATTCTACCTCTTTATAATATTAGTGTAGAAAAACAATGTAAAAAATTTAACATGTTCATAAAATCTAATTTGGCATCTTCTGTCTCCGTAAGAGTTTATCTTGAGCGATAGAAAATATAAAATTTATTTTTCAATCGCAGATGATTCCCCATCTGATTTATTCTTTACAAGGGTCACAATTTCGACAGAGAATCAAACAGAATAACGCTGAAAGGTTCCGAAAAAACATAAACTTGAATAAACAATGAAATATTCATCTTGGGTAATTTAGTAGGTGTACTCATTTTAACATTCACATCGTAGTGTATAATTTTGTACATACACCGAAGGCGGTTTCGATCTGTACGTTTGGCCTTAGAAAGTAGGAATTGGAAATAGAATGTGAATTGTAAACACGTTTCAAGTAGCCCGGAACGTGACTGGAGGAGAAAGGGGGGCATTTGCTGCCCGCACGAACGTCCTTGTCAAGGATATCAAGAAGCAAATACCGTTTGGCTGGTGTTTGCATTGTATGCAACGTTTAATACTCAAGTAGGTAACGTAATTATATTCATGAGTTTGGTACAGCGTCTGCGTACCCAAATGCTTTTGTCCATCGGTAATAGGTAACTACTGGAATATATTTGCAACAAGAATTCTTCCCCAAATGTCTGTGTTACCCTATATTTCTTCGTTTCTTATAAACATTTCAATGTTCTCATTAATTATTAAAAAACCTTTTTAAAGACAAGCTTTCATTCAAATGCACTAACTAAAAAGTAAAAAATAATTGCTTTGGATGTGTGACGTAGGTTCTTCCGTGAGTTATAGATTCAAGAGCTTGTCGAGCAAAGTTTCCAGTTCGAATAGAAAAGCGACATGCTTTTGAATCTATAACTCACGGAATAACCTACGTCACACATCCCAAGCAATTTTTTAAAATGTTTTATTTTATTTTATTTTGTGCTTTTTAGTAAGTACGCTTTAGACTATCCATTTTTATTAAAGCATTGTTATTGCGAGTCCTTTTTCCTGTAAGTTCTGAGCTATCTAGTTCTTCAAGAAGACACCATCTGAAGATTAACTAGTCCGCCATCCTGGAGCTGCCATCTTCCGTTAATTAATTTTGTCAAAAAATCAATAATCTTCGATTAAACTCATAATCTCCGACCTCAAAAACCCCTACATAACCAATTTTGAATAGAAACGGTTCATAATAACAAAATTCGTCCACCATTTGGAGCCGCCCTTTTAAATTTTGACAACAAATTCATAATGTCCGACCCCAAAAACTTCCACATACCAATTTTGAATAGAATTGGACCATAATCACAAAACTCGTCCACCATCTTGATTTTATAAATTTTGACAAAAAATTCATAATTACCGACCCCGAAAACCTCCACGTACCAATTTTGAATCGAATCGGACCATAATTACAAAACTCATCCGCCATCTTAAATTTGTGAATTTTGACAAAAAAATCATTATTACTGACCCCGAAAACACCCACATACCAATTTTGAATAGAATCGGACAATAATCACAGATATTATTATTATAACAAATTATAATTTTTGAGCACCGAACTGATGCAAAGAAAAAATAAAATAAAATCATGCGTGTTTCCTATTGTTTGGAGGACATAACAGGAAGGACGAAACATAAAAGAAGATTCATAATATCACCCTAATGTTTAATGTGTGCCGTATGTGTAACATCACGAGTCCAACATATGAAGCGTTTAAAAATTAAAAAATCTATCGACATCACAAACATACGAAGGCGTAGAAGTGCCACACTTTTTTCATTCCGTCTTGTAAGTCGGAATTCCGACATAGAGGACAATACAAAGAAAAAATTAAATTATTATAACATAACATATATATATATATATATATATATATATATATATATATATACAGGGTGTATTAACGATGCGTGGGTGGACGATAGCTGCTTCCCTAATTGAGATAGGTAACACAAAAAACATTATATATAAATATATATATATATATATATATATATATATATATATATATATATATATATTCAAGCGGATTTTCTTGGGTTTCTGGTTCTGGGAATAAGAAAATTCAGTGATTCATAATTGTTTTTAATGAATTTTATACGTTCTTGGGGTCAAAACTTCTTCAGTTACATTTGTTTTTCTGAAAGGAGGAGGTTTGATGTACATTATATTTTGTTTACTCTTTCTTACTAAAACAAAATCATGAAGTTCTTCAGTTGATACGATTGCTGCTATTTTTTTGGGTATTTACTTTTTTAATTTTTTTTGTGGTTTTTTAACTTTTGTGGCCAATTGGGTTGATTGAGCATCATTGCTTCCTTTTAATTTGACTTATTTGTTCTAGTAGCAAACATGTTGATTTACACTTATTTTCACTTTATATAAATAAATTATGCTTATTGTTCTGTGAACCATATTACTTGGCAGATCGCAGCGCAAAACTAACATTCATAGACAGCTAGATGTCTTCATAAGGTTTATGACAGTTGTCACTTTTGGATTTTGTGTGTGTTGCCCTCTCTGTTTGTTATCGAATGTTAGTTTTGCGCTGCGATCTGCCAAGTAATATGGTTCATAGAACAATAAGCATCATTTATTTATATAAAGTGAAAATAAGTGTAAATCAACATGTTTGCTACTAGAACAAATAATGTCAAATTAAAGAGGAAGCAATGAGTGCTCAATCAACTATAACCGCCCAATGGCCACAAAAGTAAAACCACCAAAAAATTAAAAGTAAATCCCAAAAAAAATAGCAGCAATCGCATATCAACATGAAGAACGTTCATGATTTGTGTTTAGGAAGAAAGAAAACATATAATGTACACCATCCATAACCATAACCTCCCTTTTAGAAAACAAAATGTAACTGAAGAAGTTTTGAGCCCGAACGAAACGTGTATTAAAAATTCATTAAAAATCAAATATGAATCACTGAATTTTTCTTATTCCCACGAACCAGAAACCCCAAGAAAATCCGCTGAAGAATATAAAACGTAATGGTTCAAGAACCCACACAATCCAAATATATATATATATATATATATATATATATATATAGTCTGAGAAATTCTTTGGGACAGCAGCAAACGCAAATGTACTCTTATAACATTATATTTCCAATATTTCGACAATGAATATTGTCATCATCAGGGAGCTACAAAGATGAAACTACTATAGTATGTTGATAATTATAAAAATAAACTCTACTTACAATGTTAGTGAGAATGGTCGTTTTTCGGTGAAATTAGATTTATGGAATAATATTTGTAACACAAAACATTACTGGTAAATTTATTAAAAGCCGAAAACCATTGTGGTGAACTTTCTTTGGTTATGAATGTGAAAAGTGAGGGAAAATAACAGCATCGAGGTTGGAATTTAACATAACCTAAAATGTCAACGTCAAAATTGTACAATTTTTAAGAAGAAGAAGAGACATTTGGTCTAAGCTGTCCAAATGAAAGTGGAAAACATCAATTGCAATTACTACTGAAGATGAGATTTTCTAATGGTAAAATTGGATGAATATATTTATTATTTATTAATTATTACAAAACTTTCATGTTAGTTTATATTAACTAGAAAAGGAAGATGAATTATTATTGAGAGCATTCGGGTTCTTGTCCAAGATTAATAGATAAGAATAGATCTCACTTAAATGATTGAGATCTGTTCTTTTGTTTAAACAATTGTTGGATTGAGAAATAAATGCCATTTCCAAAAAGATTCGTTTCGAAGCATTCTTTTCTTTTACTAAAATTTTTGTGGAATTATAATCCATATTGTGATCTTCTTTATTCACATGTTCACTGAGAGCACACCTTTCAGGGTGAAGTCTACAATCACTTTTATGGGCACTTATACGGTCTTTCAGTAACCTAGCTGTTTGACCTATATATTCATGGTTACAACTTGCACAAGGAATGCAATAAACTAGTTTTGTTTGTGAAAATAACGGAGTTTTATCCTTGACCACAGAAAATAAAGAATTTATGGTTAAAACCGTTTTTTGGGCTATTTTTATATTGCCAAAAATGTTAAAAATTCGTGAGAGCTTAGGTGTGATTTCTGCAATGAAAGGTAAAGAAGTATAAAAAATGTTGCTTTGAGTTTCATTATTTTTATTATTATTATTCAAATTCTCAGGTATAATGTCATTTGAAGAATGGATTATAGACGGTGTGCTAAATAAAATCTTATTCAATAAGGATGAAGGATATGAATTTTGTTTGAATAACTTGAGGAGAATTTTCAAATTTTTTTGGTGAAATGAAGAGTCAGAAATTCGTAGAACACGTTGTTTCATTTGCTTGACCAAGTTTATTTTTAATGATTGTTTGTGGTAAGACCAGTAGTTCATAAATCTTCCAGAACTGATCGGTTTTCTATACCAGTCCACTAGTAAGGTATTATTGGACGTACGGATGAGCTTAGTGTCCAGGAAAGGAACGCTACCTTCATCATCTTCATTTTCGATGGTAAATTGTATAAACGGGTCATAGCTGTTGAAAATATCTACAATTTCTGTGATCTCTGATCGAGGAAGTGCTAGGATTATGTCATCAACATATTTTTTGATGAAGAAAACTTTGTAAGGAAGGACATTCAAGACTATATCTAGCAACTCGTCCATAACATAATTTGCTAAAATGGGACTTATCTTTGCCCCCATAGGCGTGCCAAAAGTTTGTCTATAAACCTGGTTATTGAATGACATTTTAGGTTATGTTAAATTCCAACCTCGACGCTGTTATTTTCCCTCACTTTTCACATTCATAACCAAAGAAAGTTCACCACAATGGTTTTCGGCTTTTAATAAATTCCATCCTGCTCACTAAAATTAAATTTTAAAAATTCCTTTTTTACATCTTTTTGTATCTCACCGAAAAACGACCATTCTCACTAACATTGTAAGTAAAGTTTATTTTTATAATTATCAACAGTTTCATCTTTGTAGCTCCCTGATGATGACAATATTCATTGTCGAAATATTGGAAATATAATGTTATAAGAGTACATTTGCGTTTGCTGCTGTCCCAAAGAATTTCTCAGACTACCTCTCCTCTATATATATATATACAGCTCCCTATTAGATACTGTCTTGAAACAATTTTTTATCAGTTTAATAACTCATCTCTAAATATCCGAAAAGAGAAGAGTATATTCCGAATATACATGGAATATTCCCAAAATATTCACATGCCTCTAGCATATTCCAGGAATATTCCTATATGCATATTCCTGGAATATTCTCGGGAGAATGTACCACGAATGTTATCGTAAGAATATTCCTGTATGAATATTCATAGAATATTCCTGTGTGAATATTCATAGAATAATCTTGTATGAATATTCATAGAATAACCAAAATTGAATATTATGTATTGTATATTCATGGAATATTCTCCCTTATTTATATGGAATGAACACCAATAACCATTTTCGAGTTCAAAATATGGAAAAAGTATGAGAAAAAGTGTGAATAGATGTATTTGATTTGCAAACAGAGTTTTTGTTCAGACAAGCTTACAAAAATACACTACTGTACTGACCTAATTTTAATTGGTCGAAAAATATTGAGGTGCACATTCACGACCAATCAAAACCGTTCCGCGCGCTTCAGCGTCTGTGGTACATTCGGTAGTCGTAGCTTAGAGCTGTAAAGTTGAATGCATTTTAAATTGACATTTGACATCTTTTGTTTTTTTTACTGGTATGGGTTACTTTTGCATATTTGTATGTGAAACTACTGTGTTTGGAATTGTTTAACAAATATTCTTAATAATCACCACAGTGTGGTAAGTACAATGTTATGTTACCATTAATTTCATTCCATAAAAATTTCATTTGTATATCACCGATCATTTTATTTTCAAGGCGTTTTCTACAAAATGCCTAAAAGAAAAAGAAGCAGTGCTTGGTATAAGGAAGTACACCAGGAAACTGAAAATATTCTTAGTGGGAATTTTTACACAAACTCCGTCACAGCATGCAAAAGGACAGTTAAGTAATCAAGTTGAAACTATCAGTGATAGAAGAGATTCAATTTTTTCTGATTCAGATACCAGTAGTTCAATTTTGCAATTCTTGTTTTTAAGAGATATCCCCGTAGTGACAAAAGAAACGGGTTAATAAAATATGTGTTCTTATTATTAGAACTATATAGAAATAGACCTGTTCAAATTCATGTTGTTTTATTTCATTGTAGGGAAGGTGTGCGCAGTCTGCGGAAATCAAATTTTTTTTTTCTGAGTGGAACCCGCAATTCCAATCCTCTAATACTCGGAGGAAAACAATTACGTATTGCATTACTACATAATTTTTGAAATGAAGTTTTGTTTCTTGGCGAATGTAAGCAAATACATTGCTTGAATTGCCAGGCATAATTGTAGAAGTTCATATTATTGATGTAAAAGTGCCATTCAAGATTTTATGTTTGAAGATACTCATAACAGTTGTATTTTTCTTTATTTTATTAATTTCTGAAATTTCAGGGAATGGTTATTTTGTTCTGAAAACCCTTCAGGATATTTAGGGGATATTTCTATCATATTCTTGAATTAGTTCATGGAATATTCTAGGATTATCCTTTCTGGAATATTAATGGAATATTGTAAGTATATTCTGGATATACAAGGAATATTCCCAGAGGATATTCCAGGACTATCCTTTCTGGAATATTCTGGGAATATTCTGAATATTTCGGGAATATTTCTCATGGAATATTCAGGGAATATCTAAAATTTTCCCCACCAGCACATTCTAGGAATATTTCGAAAAAGATATGTATATTCCTGGCACATTTAAGAATATTCCAATATCTCAAAAATAATATTCTATGAATATTCATGCTGTCTGGGTAGCAATCTCTCCTCTCTTCTAGTAGAAATCTTTCTCCATAATCTTGAACAAAAATAACTTGTATTTAACCACTTTCACAAAATTTATTTCTGGTACAGATATGTCGTTGATTGTATTGTTCCATTTAATGGATCCATGCAAGAGGTAGAATCTTTATTAATCTTCCTGAACTCCTTACATCCAGTCATTAAATTCACCATGAAAATCGCTAACAATAACTCACTACCTTTTTTTGATCTCTTAATTAATATGGACAACAACAAATTTAATTTGTCCATCTACCGCAAACCCACACATACTGATTCTATAATCCCCTTTTCATCATTACACCCTAATCAACACAAGTTTGCCGCTTTTCACTCTTTATTTCATAGATTATTTAATATTCCATTAAACGCAGACAATTTCAATCGAGAACTTAACACAATAAAACAAATTGCCAACAACAATGGGTTCCCTGCCCACATAATTCATAGAATTAATAAAAACACTCGCATACATCATTGAACCTCTACAACATCCTAAAACAAACTTTTCATCTATTCCTTTCCTTGGTAAAGTATCCTATGACATACAAAATATTCTTTGCCGCTACAAAGAGAATATTTGTATCTTTTTCTACACCACTGGCAATATAGGTGGTAAACACTAAAGACAAAATACCCCTCTTACATAAATCAGGGGTATACAAAATCTCTTGTTCTCATCCTAATTGCAATTCTCAATGCATTGGTCAAAGTGGCCGTAGGATCCATATAAGGGTTTCGGAACATACCAAAATCATTGAGAAATTTATGAACACGGATCTTGAATCCTACAACACAAAAAGTTCATTAGCCAACCATATCCTAAATTCTAAACACCACTTCGATATTAACCAAGACCTTAAAGTTTTACACATTCGCTCCAAGGGAACTCTTTTGAATTTACTCGGAATCTTTGAAATAAATCACACTTTGAAAGATGCCTCTGTTAACCCTCTGAATGAACAGATCAATTTTGATTGTTTAGAATTGTTTAATTCCCTAAATTTTGTATAGCCTTCACAATTTTCTCCACAAACTTCAATGTGTGGTTATTCGAATAACTCTGATCTTACACCCGCATTATCATGGAAGTTGCAATTCCACTTGTTGTGTCCTAACCCTCACTCTGCAGTCTTTTAGTTTTTGTTCCATGCTACTCATGACAGTTGACAACTTCATTTATTATTTCGCATCTAATGTCATGAAATTTGATAGTTTTATTATAATTCTACCTTTAATATTGATTATAACGTTCCTTTGCTCCATGTACTGCGACATATTATCCACGGCCTCGTTCCTATGGTGGTACTTGTCCTACCAATCATAACCGATGGATTATTTACTGTCAGATAGTTTTGACTTGCTCTGCCACGGCCCTACATTGGTCTTAGATGGAGTAATTGATTCACTCTACCTTTTATAACCTTTTAATGTATTACATAATTGTAGTTTTTAATTTTTCCTCTCCATGTAAGTACATTAGAAAAAATATTTTTGTATCATTGTTATTCCATCGATATATTCTCTTTTTAGAATGTTTTAACATTAGCTGAAGATGGTTCCGTCTGGTACCGAAACATGTCCCCTATCTCTTGATTATTTAGTGTGAATAAATGTTGTGGAGACGATTTTGAGATTATTTCCCTCTTCATATATATATATATATATATATATATATATACATATATATATATATATACAGGGTGTATCAACGATGCTTACCTAATTGAGATAGGAAACAATGTCTGAAATAGAAGTTGTAGAAAGCAATGAAAGCATGTTCCAAAAATAACAACCAACATACAGGTGTTCGATAAATGTGTGATTTATCAAAGTTATGTTTTTTTAAATGAAATATCCTATACATTTTCACTCGATTGAATTTCTTTGGAAGTGTTTTTCAAAAATATCAGGTTGTATGGGTAATACCAGGCGATTCGGAAGTTATGGAGGAATTTATGTCACAACACCGAATATCTCACAATCAATGATTTGGAATAGGAAAATTTTTCCACTTAATATTCTCGAAAATGGTGTATCTTCATTTTCTATTCATAATTTTGCCGAATAGCGCCTTTTCCATACAGGGGAAAACAAAACTCGGGATAACTTTTTCTCAGTTTCTTCAAATGGAACAGCCTGTAAATAAGGATAGCAGAGAACGGAGTGTTTGCCTACTTGATTTCCCTCCCAAATGTATCTAATTCTTAAGGAAATGATGAAAAAGTCATCATAACAGCAGTAACGATTTTTGTTATTCAATGCTGGACAGAAGAGGTAACGAAATAAACTCAAACAATTTAAAAAAGCGTGAATTCACAGTAGATGTTCAAACAATATCCCATTTTGAGGGATGTATAAATTGAGTCTTTCTACAATTGCTCTTCGGACAGTTAAGGTTAATCTTGTTAAAGAGGGCAAACTTCTCTAATTCTATTCCTCATATCTTCTGGTGTCGTTAGTTTCTCGCGGTAGACCTCTCCCTTAACATATCCCCAGAGATATAAATCTAGGAGCTTGAGGACTTGGGACCTTGCTGCCCTCCAGAAATGTATCATTTGCAATTTCTCTTGTACCCACGTGAAAATTCTCAACAGTTAACGACATCATCGATAAGTTTAATTCTCTACATTCCACGTTTTGTTTACTGCCTGTGCTTTACATATCCTGTTTCCACAAATCTTCGAAAAACAGCTTCTGTAACATCCACCCGGAATGTAGATCATATTATTAATTATATCAAATTATCTTTGGAACATTTGAATGTTATGAAAGGAGGTGAATTTATAGCTAAAATCTAATATATTTTTGCTTTAACTGTGACTGACTTTGACAGAAATTGTATATTAGCCACTAGAATGTATGCAGTTCGATATCCTGATTCAAGGTCTATACGTCCAGAGAGTTTTCGGAGTGTTAAAGAAAGATTTGAGGAAACAGGCAGTGTCAAGCACAAAAAAGGCTAAGAGAAGTAAATAAAATTGCAAGAAAATGAATTAGCGGTGATGCTTTCAACAGTTGAGAATCCTGCTCATGTTAGTACGAGGAAAATTTCAAGAGAGCTGAATATGTCATACATGATTGGGGATCTGGTCATATTTCTTTGATGGGCCACTGGATCGATAAACTTACAGAGCTTTTCTCCGAGATGATTTACCAAATTTGTTGGGGGATGTACCGATTAACACCGACATAGGTTATATTACCAACATGATGGTGCGCCTTCTGTAATGTTAAACAAGTTAATTGTTGTAATATAATGCCCAGACTATTCAGTGAAGAGCGGTGTGAAGTTCTTTGGACCGCCTTGCTAGTTTAAATTTTTTTATGTTTCAAGCAAAGTTTTAGAAATTGTGAATTTGAATGGACGCCAGAATTTTTATTCAAACTAGGACAAAAATTAAAATTCCCTATTCAATAATGATTGCACATCAAATAACTTTCCTTCTGTAAATAACTACAACAATAAAACAAATACCAACTTATACTTTTTATAACATTCAGTATTTAAATATTATTGAATGAAAGATTTAAAATTTCATGCTTTCCAGATCTTTAACATATATTGAATAAAAGATTTATTTAAATTCCAACGCAAGAAAACTAATACTGTTTTTGTTTGCTGAACCTGTCGGTTTATCGATTACGATGTACCTTGATTGTATTTTTGTGTAGCTCGTAGCTAGACTTCACGAAGTTGTTTGGCTCGCAATCAGGGGGTACTTATAACTGCTGGGCGACCGAACAGGTTGACACAAGCATCATATTCTGGTCCATTGAGTGTGTTCTCAGCGATTTAACATGAAAAACAATATTGTTTGTGTCAGAATTTGATATACAAAAATTCAACTTCTTTAAACTTGAAATTTCTCAATACACTCTTCAACGTATAGTTGTTACAAATGAGTGTAATCTCATCAAAAGATTATTGCTTAAAATTAAATTAACAAATCAGCTTGTGCTGAGATTTGTCAGTAATATTCAATATTGAAATTAAAGAATTATTTTATGATTTAAAATAAAGAAAAGATAATTAATTGTGATCCTGAGCAGCCAAGATTATACTGTAACGAACCTAGGCCGGACCTGTCGCCTCACACGTTGCCATCGACAGCGATGAGATCATCCCCGGAGATATTCGAGAACCATCCAGTCGCTCTTCCGCGGAAAACAACGGTCAATATTGGAAACAATTGGAACATGCCGTCGCCAACCGTCCGAATTCGAAACATCGAGAATGCTGTATCGGAGATAAATAGACAGCACTCAAGAGGGGAGTGGACAGTCTGAACGAGCCCATACGATCGAGCTATTCAGTGGCGTAGTAATATAAATTGTGTAGATTAAGTGTTAAATAAATTAGTTAAACCAAGTTAAGTTTTTACGTTACAATTGGTGTCGGAAGGAGATTTTGAAAAAAACAAGGATCGTGGAGTGGATAGTCAGAAAAAAATAAATTGATAGACCTTTGTACGCCCAAAAAAAGACAGTGGCCCGGTTTTCGCGAAGTGGACAATTGTGCGGGAATATAAACTGATACACTGTTCGCGTGAAACAGAAAATAGACAGTGGCCCGGTTTTCCGAAGTGGACAATTGTGCGTGGGAATATAAACTGATACACTCTTCCTGAAACAACAATAGATTGGCCCGTGGAAAATAATTCGCGGTAATTTTTTTAAAAAACTGATAAACTTTTCGTGGAAACAGACTGATACCGTCAAAGACAAAATGTTTCAAGAAAAGT
>JAFIRS010005215.1:0-62657 GCA_018342105.1 Gonioctena quinquepunctata
TGTGATTTTGGATTTTCATCATATCTCGTTGTTGTGGTTTATCTATGAAACTGTTATCTACCAACAAAAACACAAAATACTAATTTTTTTCAGTCTGAATTTGACACCCCAGCCAAAAATGTTGAATGAGGGTTATTATTTACTTTCTGTTACAATTGCAATGGGATTAAATAAATCGGCGTATTTCTATCCAACGTACTGATTTATTACTTTTTAATACAACTTTTTTAACTCTTCTCCTTGACTTCTGTCAGTAAATTATCTATCAAAAATTAGCCTGTCTTTTTGTTTTCCTTGCTATCTAAAATCATAAAAAAACATATATACAAGTGGCTCAAAATTATACAAGAATATCCAACAAGGGTTACAATTCAGGGATTGGCACGTGCTTGAGAAGGATTTTTTGAAATTTGAAACAAAAGGGGTTGAAACTAGCCTCTGACTATTTGAATAATTTCATTCTATCGTGGATGGTAAACTATCATTTTATCGAACAAAACTCGTTGTGAAAGCAATAGTTTATTTGAAATAGTGAAATCAAACAATTTTCACCCACTCAGATGACAATATTACCCACTCATATGTCAATTTTACCCCTCAAGGGTCATTAATCTCAAAACTAAAACTATAACTAATATGAATAATAATATGATAATTATGTTATCCAACAGTACTTTTCAGTTACTCATATACAGGGTGATTAAAAGACTTTGACAAACTTCAGGAGGTGATTCCTCACAATATTCTAATATGAATTGTCCAAATAAATATATGTCTGGAAACGCTTCGTTTCCAGGATACAGGGTGTTGAAGTTTTATTTTTATTTTAGTTTTTTTTAATAATTTTCGAAATACTGATCTTAATTGAACAAAAATTGGTATTGAGAGGTTCTTCGAGGTGTCGAATTCGAACCTGATGTTATTATTGCTCTTACCCGTAGGGGGCGCCACCTACACGTCTTTTTCTTTTTTGAAGATTCATTACTTTTTTAGCGTAATTCTAGCACAATTTTTCTATCATATCTTCGTAAAAAAGCTAAACATGTTACAAGTCGCTATAAGTAAATTTCAAGTCGATTATTTGATAATCGATGCGTGTTGAAGTTATTACCATTATTTTGCATTTTTCACAAGAATGCTTAGGAAATGAATTCGACGTTTAAGTAAGTAGTTTTGGTTTTTTGTAGGGGACAACCCAGTCTATTCATTTTTACTCGTTTGAAATAGTTATTTTTGTATCAAGGGTGCGAAACTGTATTTGTTTTGATAAAATTTGCGAGAAATATCAACATTTTATTTCAAGAAATTTTAAATATGTAGAATAAAGTAAAATGAAGGAAGCTAAATTGTATTCAAATAAATTGTTGAAAGTGTCCACCTTCAGCGAAGATACAGGCATTCAGTCTTCTAGTCATTGAATCTCGTACCCGCTCAAAAATTATTGTGTGTTTCTTATTGTTTCACAGGCGTCTACTATTCGGTTTCTTGAATCTTTCTCGTTCGCTACTGGAGTTTCATGAACTAGTGACTTCAAATGTCCCCAAAAATAAAAATCCAGCGGGTTCAGATCTGGGGACCTTGGTGCCCACGCCTGGTTAGGTTCTTCTACGCCCCTACCGATCCATCAATTTGGAAAGACAGTGTTAAAGAATTCCCTGGCTACAACGCTAAAATGGGCCGGAGCCCCATCATGCATAAACCACATGCGGATACGAATTTCTAATGATACATTCTGAAGTGGTCCCGGCAATTCATTTTCTAAAAAGTCTCTGTAAGTTGCACCGTTCAGTCGGAACGGAAGGAAGAAAGGACCTATCGAGTAATTACCAATTATTGCCGCCCATACATTTACAGAAAATTTATACTGATGTCTTTCACTAACTGCGTGCGGATTTTCCAGTGCCCAAACATGGTTGTTATGAAAGTTTGTGATAGCTTCATGCGCATTGCCATACGCAAGGCTATAAACGAAATGCATATTGGCAAATAAGCATTATTGTTTAAATAATCCATTTTTTCAGAATAAGTGTTTTAAAACTCACAGAAATTTCAACAAAACGTTCAACTGTCACATAATATGTAACTACCAAAACCACTCACTTAAACGTCAAATTCATTTCCTAGCAATCTTCTGAAAAATGCAAAATAATGGTAATAATTCAACACGCATCGATTATCAAATAATCGATTTGAAATTTTCAAGTCCAAATATCTAGAAAACTGTTGCTTATAGCGACTTTCACCGAAAATTGTGCTAGAAGTACGCTCAAAAAAGTTATGAATCTTCAAAAAAGAAAAAGACGTGTAGGTGGCGCCCCCTACGAGTACGAGCAATAATAACATTAGGTTCGAATTCGACACCCTCGAAAAACTTCTCGATACCAATTTTCGTTCAATTAAGGTCAGTATTTCGGAAGGTATTTAAAAAAAAACAAAATAAAAATAAAACTTTAACACCTTCTATCTTGGAAACGAAGCGTTTCCCGACAAATATTTATTTGGACAATTCATATTAGAATATTGTGAGGAATCACCTCCTGAAGTTTGTCAAACTACTTTTGAATCACCCTTTATAATCTTTTTCATACTTTAGGCGCGATTTCTGTACCGCACCTCCAACTACCATTTTCAGGCGAAGCATCTTCATTAACTATTTTCGTTTTCTATATTAAAATCGCTTATTTTTTCAAGATAATTTCAACCAGAAGTCATTAATATCGACTATTTCCCTCATTATTTTTGAGCCAATCAAATGACCGTAATTTCAAATAGTGAACCAATCAGATCAGTTTTATAGTGATAAAACGTCTTCCCGCTATTTTATACCGATAAAACCACTGTCTATTCGATATTGTTGTGCGATAAAACAACACTTAGGTCCTGTCGAAATTATATGTCAACGCATTCAATTCAATAAGGAAACAGAAAAAACAGAAATAATTAAATAAGGGATTTTTGGCTCATTAAACACATTGGTTTGATATTGGAATTCAATTATACCTTTTTCAGCCCGTTAAATGAGCTAAGTAAGAAGGAATAATATAATGGAGTAGTGAGGCCGGCGTCTCACGGCGCGAGACTTGACGAGGTTGGCTTGAGGGATTGTGCTCGGTGCACAGGCGTGAGGTTTGTGCAATCTCGAGCCTGATCGGTCTCACGGCGTGTATAATTTCACCGACTCGTCGTCTATCAGTGGCTAGAAGTTGGTACACGAGCCCAGGAAGGGATACATTGTCCAGTGCAGTAGCTATAGATAGCGCCGAAGGGACCAGGCTCCCGTCGTAGCCGACAATGTGGACAGACACCCTCGCGCCGTGTGACCGCTCAACAAGCCATACAGCACGAGTAAGCTAGTTGAGCCTCGCGCCTTTCATGTTTGATCTTCCTCGCGCCTTCCATGTGGATCTTTTTTTGTCAAAATAAGTTCCAACTACAATAATATTTTATTTCATAGTGAAATATTTTATTTCATAGTGAAATAAATATATATATATATATATATATATATATATTTAACCGACGAAATCAAAAAGGAGGAGGTTCTCTAGTCGACGCGTATATTTTTTGTTTTTATGTATGACCACGCATAACTTTCTACTGAGACGTCCACTTCCGACAATTCTTCCTTCAGTGGATATGGTGTACTTCGAAGTTGGTACCATTATAATTTAAAAGATGAAATCCACCCCTAAGGGTAGCAAAATGGAGGATATTGATCACTCACCCTCTGAATTCTGATCCGTTAACCGATTCCAGCAGGCATAACTTTGTACTGGGTTCTTCGATTCTGATGATTCTTTTTTTGTTAGATAGGGTATACCTCATGGTTGATCATATTTGGATTTTGAATGGAATTATCCACCCTTACGGGTAAAAAAATAGGGGATAATTGATTTTTCACTTGTGAACATTGGCACACACATATGTAGTTGACAATGACAGATTGCTATTGTCATTATTTTTGTTGTCCTACATGCGTCACAATCATTATAATCTATGAGATGATGGAATGATATACAAAGTTATGAAATAAACTAACCAGAACAACAAAAATAATTTATATTACAGCAAATAGTGAAAGTACATAATCATATTATTTAACGGGTAATAGTTGAAGTAAAGTGGGTAACTAAGTATTTTGGAGGTAATCAAAAAACAAGTAGGTAGTAATCAGTAGATTTCAGCCACAAAAATTTGAAAAATGAAAACTTTTCAACAAAAAATTAAACCGACGAAATACGGAACTGAAAAGTAAAAAATAAAATAAACCTTCTTAGTCTCAATAACTAACCTCCTCAACTGATGTAAGTAACTAATTTTGAGTCGGCGCCAAACGAACAATCAACGAAGATCATTAAATTACTTCAAAAAAAATTATCAGAATGTCACCGCACAACTCGATGCCATCATTTTACGCCTTACCTAATTCATTTGCTTGTTTGTTTGGCGTCGACTCAAAATTAGTTACTTACATTAGTTTAGGAGCTTAGTTATTGAGACTAAGAAGGTTTATTTTATTTTTTACTTCTCAATTCTGTATTTCGTCGGTTTAATTTTTTGTTAAAAAGTTTTTATTTAAGTTATTGAGTGAGTTTGAGAGCAGTGATTAATCAACATGAATAAATGAATTTGTAAAACGATTCCTTCGATTATGGAACAAAAATAATTGTTGTAACTTTCCACTTCGAACATTCGAGAAATAACATGAATTCTGTTAGTTTCATTCAGTTTTAAATGTGATTCGGAAAATATTCTCAACAAATATAGTTCGTGCTGGAGGATTTTATCGCAATTTTTTTTAAATTTTCCCTCAAGCATTTTGCCTCTAGGAAATTCAATTCGTATAATTTGTGGCCCTAATATCATAGATTAAACCACTCAAGCTTCGCTTTCGCAAATCGCACTCAGTAAAATTTCCAGAAAAAATGCTTTCTCGAAAATTTTAAAAAATTTTGAGCCCCCCAATATTTTTGAGTCAATCAAATGGTAGAAATTTCGAACAGAGAACCAATCAGATCAGTTTTATAGTGATAAAACGTCTTCTCGCTGTTTTATACTGATAAAACCAGCAGTAGATTCGATATTGTTTTGCGATAAAATTATATGTCAACGAATTAAATTCCTATTTAGGCAAACAGGGAATGCAATATTGATCAAATAAGTGATTCTCAACTCACTATCATAGTGATTCGATATTTTAATTGAAATATACCCTTTTCAGCATGCCAAATAGCCTGGGGTTTTCAAGTAAGGCAATGAATAAATAAAAACCGTTATTTTCAGAAAATCAACAACAATATTCGTGGACTAGTGGTTAGCGCGTCAGTCTCTCACCCGAGAGGCTAGGGGGGTTTGAATCCACATCCAAGGAGTTTTTTTTCAATCGGTTCCAGCTACAAACATATTTCATTTGATAGTGAAAAAATTATATATATTTTAGGTTTTTGGGCGAGTTTAAGAGCAGTGAATGATCATTGTAAATGAATGATTCTGAGACACGAAGCATTTAGAAACGGACACACGATTCTTTCAATTTTGGAACGAGAAGAATTTTTGTAATTTTGCCCGTTGAAAATTCAAATATAATATGAATTCTGGTAATTTTTTCTAGCTTCAAATGAGATTCGGGAAATATCAATAATGCCAGAGGATTTTATCGCATTTTTTTTTCATTTTCCCCCAAGCATTTTGCCTCTAGGAAATTTAATTCGTGCAATTTACGGCCTTATACCACTTAAGCTTTGCTTTTGTGGTTTAATCAGATAATAAGACCGCAAATCGCACTCAGTAAAATATCTAGGCAAAATGCTTTCGCAAAAATTTCCAAAATTTTTGAGCGATGAAACCCCTAGTACTTGTGATATTACCTTCGATAAAACCCCTAGCACTTATGATAAAACTCAAAAAGTCGCGTTGCATAAACGAAATCCATAACAACCGTAAACAGTACAGCGATCAAGCCAATCTGACTCCCAATATTAATTGAAACTGCTTCTTTTTTTTACATTTTTGTTAAATATTTCTGCTAAATAATAAAATAGAATATTACACACGACAGCAAAAATACTTTCTATGGTATTTCAGGATGCCTTATGTGGTGAACAAAAGTCGATGAACTAGCGTTGGATAGTACCTAACCCAAGTCTAATAATATTCAACGCATTCCATAAATACTCTCTGTGAATTTGTGTAAATTGTGAATTAACGACAAAATATCCAAGTCAATGTTGTCGTTTCCTATGGAAATGTATTCGTGTGCTAGTATTAACATACCACTGAATGATTGAACGAATTAACCAAGTGAAGTTTGATAGTAATTGTATGAAGCACGTAGTCTGAAGTCATCATTAACTGGGTACACTGCTGTGCGGATCGCTACCCATAGTTCAGAGAAATTGCACAAGTAACCCTTTCACCACACTTACTCACCTCACACCTATATGCGCATTTCGATAACCAAGTTATCATCATCAGTAGGTTAACTACATTAAATACATTGTAACATTTTCTTACAATTTATACCTATTACTGTTACTAATTGGGTTATTTTATACTAATTACTGTTCCTCAAGTTGCTATTGGGATCTTTTTGGGGATCAAAGAAAACAAAGTGGAATACATACAAACATTTTTATTATTGTTTTTCTGGATAATTATACTCTCCAGGCAGTCTAATTTTCTAGTGTCGTTGACCGATTTGATCATTTTCAAATTATGAATATTAATTTTATGACAAGATTCGATCATATGGTCGGCCACACTTGACTTATTCTCCCTTCGGAAGGTAGCATGGGCCAAATGTTCCTGTAACCTTCTGAGGATTGAACGTTTTGTCTGACCGTTATAGACTTTGTCACAATTTTGATAACTAATTTCATAAATTCCCGACTCATCTAATATGTCCGAAATGTCCTTCGGGTTTCTTATTAACGTGTGCAAGTTATTTCTATTTCCGTCGTTTTTCTCAGAAACGTGGTTTTATTCACTAAACTCGTGAAACGCTTCTTTCTCAAGATATTATCAATAATGTCTGGTGTATATCCACCAAATATTGCTATTTCCCTGATCTTTTTTATTTCATTTTGAAAACGATGAGCATTCATTGGGAAGTTTGCGGCTCTGTGTATTAGAAAATCTAAACTAGCCATTTTGTGTCGAATCTGGTGTTTTGAATCGGCTGGGATGAACCTGTTCGTGGGCTTTCTGTAGATGTCTATTTCCAAATGCTCTTTATTTCTAATGACCAGACTATCAAGGAAATGTAATCGTCCATCAACTTCCATTTCTACCGTGAAGTTATTTCATGGATGTCAGGAAGACGTCTATGTTTTTATTTTTCGTGTCAAAAATACAAAACGCATCATCCACATACCTGAACCAAATTTTTGTAGAATTTTGAGTTTGAAGTTTCAGATTCATTTCGAATTTACTCATAAAAAGGTTTGCCATGAATGGTGAACGACAATTGCCCATGGCAGTGCCTTCCTTTTGTTGGTAGAATTCATCTTGGAATATGAATTCTTATGAGTTCATCGATAGAATCAAAAACATAACTTTGATGGAAGGTGAGATTTTGGTTTCGTTTGATGTAAGCTCTCTGGATCCAAGTGTACATATTTCTGAAACCTTGCAGTACTTGAAATAATTTTTAGAGCCGAACAAGTTTGAAACAGCACGGTCGAGAAATTTGAGAAATTGGCATCTTTATGCATGGATCAAAACTATGATCCTGACACAATTGGACTCATACTCTTACCGAGTTTATGAATTTTTGGCAAACCGTATAATTTTGGAACTGTTGGGTTTGATATAAGCAACTTGCAATTCAAATGATCATTCAATAGTATCTTGCAGTTGATCACAGTTGACTTATAGTTGCATATCATCTAAGGTACCGGCGTTCTTTTGAATTGTTCAGTAGGACCCTGTGAGATTTGGGGAAATGTCCGGTGCAGGGGTCTACGGAGAAGGAACAAAGAGAGAAATCTCAGTTCCCTTAGGCAAATATGCCTCAGTGTTCCAGGCTGAAGTATATGCTATACTCACTTGTGTCCAGAATAACCTCGACAATAAAATTCGAGGGCCTACTGCCATCTACTCGGACCGCAAAGCTGCTATTTGGCGTTAGGCGCAAATAGGATTATATCCAAACTGGTGTCCGAGTGTAGAAACGCCATAGAAAGTTTATCGAAAACAAGCAAAGTTGGCCTCATATGGATCCTGGGTGTCTCCGGGAACGAGGATGCAGACAGATTAGCCAAGATAGGATCGGGAAAGACCCCAGTCGGACCTGAACCCATCTTGGGAATACCCAGCAGTCTGGCAATCTCAAATATGGAGGGACTGCTACAAAAGCAGTTCCTTAAAACATGGCAAGAGACAATCAAAGCTCCACATAAAGGGGCCATCGAAAAAAATGTCTAAGGAGATCCTGTCACTTAACAGACGGGACATCAAGACTTTTTCAAAGTGTAGCAGTTCTTTCAAGTACTGCAAGAAACCTTGCAGTACTTGAAAGAACTGCTAGAGTCGAACAAGTTTAAAAACAGAAAGAGACTAGCAATTTGTGAAATTGGCATTTTCATGCATGGATCAAAACTATCTCATATTCCAAGATAAATTCTACCAACAGAAGGAAGGCACTGCCATGAGCAGTGCCATTCATGGCAAACCTTTTTATGAGTAAATTCAAAACGATTCTAAGACTTCAAACTCGAAATTTTCCAAAAATATGGCTCAGGTAGGTGGATGATGAGTTTTGTATTTTTGAGACGAAAAATCAAAACATAGACGTCTTTCTAGCATCTATGAATTCAGTGTTCGAACGAATTAAATTCACGGAAGAAGTGATGGACGAATACCTTTCCTTGATTATCCAGTCATCGGAAATAAAGAGCATTCGAAAATAGACTTCTACAGAAAGCCCACCTACACGAACAAACAGGTTCATCCCAGCCGATTCAAAACACCACCTTCTACACAAAATGGCTAGTTAGTACACAGAGCCGCAAACTTTCCATTGAATGCTCATCGTTTTCCAAATGAAATCAAAAAGATCAAGGAAATAGCGATAATTAATGGATAAACACCAAACATTATTGATAATCTCTTGAGAACGAAGCGTTCACACATTTACTGAATGAAACCACGTTTCTGAGGAAAACGACGGAAAGCAAAATATTCGTGAGAATGCCTCTCCATTCAAACCTCATGAGAGCCCCAAGCAGTTTATAGCAATAGAAATATGTTGCAAACATTATCAGGAAACCCGAAGGACAATTCGGACATATTAGATAAGTCCGGAATTTATGAAATTAGTTGTCAAAATTGTGACAAAGTCTATTACGGTCAAACAAAATGTTCAATTTCCAAAAGTTTCCACGAACATTTGGCCCTTGCTAACTACCGAAGGCAGAATAAGTCAAATGTGACCGACCATATGATCGAATCTTGTCACAAAATTAATATTCATAATTTGAAAATGATCATATCGGTCAACGACACTAGAAAATCAAACTGCCTGGAGAGTAAAGTTATCCACAAAAGCCATAATAATTTTTTACTTAACTAGGTCTATGTATTCCACTTTGTTTTCTTCGATCCCCATAGGATCATCAAGATCCTATTAGCGACTTGAGGAAAAGTAATTAGTATAAAATAACCCAATTAGTAGCACCAGCTATAAATTGTAGGAGAATATTACAATTTATTTTGTGTAGTTAACCTACTGATGATGATATATGAGTGACGTGAGTTAGTGTTTCGCAGGGGTAACTTGTGCAATTTTTTCATTGTGTGACACCACAGCGTCTAGCCAGACTTCATACCCATAGATTGAAACCTAAAAAACAACTCACCTGCTAATCCCCTCCATATGTCTACCTTTGTCACGTGGTTCAACTCAAGTCACCATCTTCCATCTTCTAAAGAAACAAGTGGGAAGTATTCACGTCGAAGAGAAAAATATTTCCAGTCGAAAATTGGACAAATCTTTTTTTTTGTGGACAAAATCTACGATAAATATTGATGCAAGGCACAGATTTGATTATCGTGGATTTGTACAAATAGGTATATTCCGTTTTCCAGGACCATTTTTCTTTCATGAAAATCCCAAATACAGATGGCAATTTCGAAATATGTGAAATGTTGATCAAAGTCAAGATTTGGATTTTTTCTCAGACCCAAGGAAGACATTCTCTTTGGAGATACAAATCTCAAAATAACTGATTGGCATGTTTTCATAATCTTTTTCATCCTGGTATAACAGTCTCCTATGTGAATGACAAAAAAAGCCGATCTATGAAAATCAATTACTTCGAGTATAAAGAGAGATTTTCGACAAATCAACTATTGTTTGGTATGCGTATTGTATTTCTGCATGGTGGAGAAATTTATCGACTGCAAAGCAACAATTCAAAATTCCTTTTATTCGAAAACCAGAGTGAGGCCCGTTCTTGATGGGTTTTGCTGAACACACGATTCAATCCAATCAGTTTTTGATAGCCTCATAAATGACGGAGAGCACGCTGTAACTGCTATTTGGAAACTACATCAACTCATTCTACTTCATCAGACATGATTTCAGTGGAATTCGAAAATAGAGAGAAAACTGAGAAAATACATGAAAGTATATATCAACAACTTGGTATTTTCAAACCCCGCAATTTCTGTCATCTCAATAGGTCTCTACTATGAATATCATATAATTAGCTAAAAAAACATTTTCCATCAGCCATCTGATCATTTACATTTTTTACCGGAACTTTAAGTATTATTCAATGGCAGATATAATCTCTGGCGAATTGGAAAAAACTCAAAATTCCCTATTAATTCGCTTTACATCTGTTAATTTGCCGGAGTGAATAAACCTAATTCCTGAGGTAATTGGCGAACGTTTGTGGGCTTATGATCATTATTCTGCTCCAAAGTATTGATGAACAATACTCTATTTATTTTCACCCAAATAAAAAGTCTGTTGGGATTTTTCCCAAAGTTTGTTGGATCTTTTTGCCGAGAGGAGAAAATAAATTGTTTAGATATAGCATAAATGATATTGGCGGAGATGCGTCTTTTTCATATTATTCAACGCTTTGCCCCAAACTGGAGTGTCACTGCCTAAATGATTCCGTTTGATCAGTATTTCTTGTTTGATATGGAAATAAAATTATAGGCTAAAAAAATTAAAAACACGCTTATAAACAATAAGGTCTAAAAAGTTGAAAATAATAAGAATAAAGTCATTGACCAAAAAATGTGAAGAAGCGTGAGGTGCTTGATATCAGTTATCTGTTTTTTTTTACATTTTTACATAAGATAATTTTTTTTGTTGATAACTTAATTTTTTTTATTTTAAACTTTTCAGTCCTTATTGCTTAATAAGCGTGATTTTAGTTTTGTCAAACTATAATTTTATTTTTAACTTTTCAGTCCATATTGCTACAAAAAACTATAAAAGACTACGGGAGAAAAACTTTTCGATTGTTTCATCCACATCAGATGAAAACTATAATTGAATTTTGGCATTCGCCATATCTTTGAAATTTAAATCATGCTGTGAATAAAAAGCGTGTTAAAACAGACTACGGGAGAAAAACTCCTCTATTGATTCATTCACATGAGATGGAAGTTATTAATAACAAAATTCTGGCGAATATGCTGGGAACCAGTGCATTCGCCATATCTTTGAATTGTAAATTATGCTGAGAACGGCCTCAGTGCATTCACCCTATTTTACTAGTAGCCACAGAAGAGTTCCACTATTCACCTCCTGGCTCCATCGTCAGATCAACTCCAAGATACCCAATTTTAGGATTGATTCAAACTACATATACCTACCAAGTTTCATTTCGATACGACAATTAGAAGTAGGTTAAAATTGACTTCCAAGATTTGATTACATTGTTTGTTACATGCGTGTTAAAAAAAATCCAATAAACGAGCTCGGATTAATTTGTGTCAGAGTTCCTCCAAATTTTGAAATCTATTTCAAACATGCCATTATAACTTTTAACTTTTGGATGGTTCGACGTAGAACAATGGGACAGAAACCGTTTTGAATGGTATCACCGATAGTACTTTCTGAAATAAAATACATCATGATTGCTCAATAGATGACGCGGAAAGGTCAGTGGCACATCGTTGTTAAGATAGTATAATTCTCTTTTCAACAATTTCATTTTTTTCGAATTTGGTGATTACGTTTTTTCACAATATGCATTTGAAATGTCAAGTATAAGTGCGGATCTGAATGGTACCCTTACCTCGATAACTTTTGAACGGATGATGTGAAATAATCGAGCAGAAAATATTTTGAATAGTATTACCGATTCTACTTTCTGAGAGAAGAAACATTACAATTACCCCACAGAGGGCGCTGGGAGAACATCAACTTGGAAATTTCAAAAGGCATAGAGGTCGAGTTGCACATCGTTGAAAAGGTAATTCAATTCAACCATGGTTGTTCTAACGGAATCACAATTGCTATGAGTAACATGAAATACGGTCGATAAAGAAAGATTCATGAGTTAAATAATTCTTCATTTTCGAATTCGTTCCGAAGCTTAATTAGGTACAGTTTTCGAATCCATACAATAATCCAATTCTCGACTGGAATAATACCCCATTCATTTATTTTTAATGACCATAATAATAACGGGTACCATTTACTGGATTTGGTGAACTTATAATTAAGCAGTTACCTAGAAATGACTAATATGAAGTTGGATTATTTTGTCGATGTTTAAGACCTTCTAATGTATAAATGATTCAAACACTACTTACCTGCTCTTCATTCGAAAACTAATTATCGTATTTGTATTTAGTGTAGAGTTTCACCTAGAGTGAATTCAGTATGGAGACAACAAATGGTAGATAGGGAGGGAAAATACGAGTGGATACGATTGTCATCATTTTTGCTTCATATTCTCAATGAATAAGAATCTCACATAATAGTTTGATTTTTTGTTATTCTTGACATTAAATGCAAATTGAAAAAAATGTATGAACCAAATAAAAAAAAATTATGGTTGAAAAGAGCATTGAATTATCTTTCCAACGATGTGCTACTTGACCCCCTATACTCTTTGAAATTTTTAAGTTGATGTGCCCTCCCGCCCCATCTATCGATCAATCACAATGTTTTTCAATTAAAAAAGTAGTATCGGAAGGTGAAGGGGGGCTATAAAAAGCCGCATTGTATATTGAATGATAACGGAGGCATATTATCGTTTTTGTGAGGTCCTATGACTTCCTGTGCTTTCTGCTGTGTTGAAAATTCTAGCGAATTCAATTGGTAGAATCGGTGTTGCGCTAGTTTTATCGAAAATTGACATTGCTTTCAAATGCTAACGACAATGATAAAAAATTACCTTTTGAATTCTCCATATTTTTCAATTCGAAAATATGTACACCAGTTCCCAAATATAATTTTCTATTGGTATCTAGTGCGTTCCTTTTTCTTTTGCTCTACTACTGGTAGCATGTATAGGTATGTCGATTCTGCATCGCCCAGACACCGGCCGTTTTTATTTTTACAAAAGAACGCGAAAGAGAAAATTTTCACATAATCGGATTGTTTTAGAACTCGGTTTACTTTTTGATATTTCGAGTCTTTTTACATCGATTCATGAGCTGAAAAAGTATTCGTTAGTTTCACTAATCCATTGTAGTGAAACGTTATGCCATATCATAGGCTCTAAGCACTGCATGCGGCGAACGCACAAAAAGGAATAATAATAAAATCTTGATTTTCTTCTGACATTGTCATTGAATGGGAATCAAAAATAACTAAACCTAAAAGTAAAATAAAGGGAAACACGATAGAATAGAAAAACTCACAAATAGAAGATTCAGTAGACTTCTAGTTAGTTAAAGTTACATTGAAATAATCCGATAGTGAATAAAAACATTTAGTTTTCCAATGAAAATAATTTCAAATCTTTCTTAAGGTGCTTCCCCCACGACACAATTATTAAAATTTGATAATTCGTTCGGATCGTACTAAATAACTTTGTAAAGCCCATATATACGTACTCAGTGCCAGTAGATATAGTACGAATATCATTTGCTTTCGTAAAATTCATTCTGAAAGTACTTTTGATCTGATATTGCGAGTAAACTTTTTGACGGAACTATTCGGGCTATGCCTCAACACACAGAAAAGCTTGCCCATACAGACGACTCATGTGAGCTGTTCAAACTGAGCGCCCGGCCGTGCGTACACTGTTGCCGTCTCTCCGTTCCGTTCCCCACCAATCGCTCATTCGCTTGCAAAATATATCGTATGCAGCCTAAACCTCAGTAATTCTCGAGTTTATATCTGTCAAACTAGATGGTCAATCACTTTGATTATTTTTTACAATATCTGTGATATCCTGCTCTAGCTCCTCTTCGTTTTTCATAAACTTCTTAATTTTAGTACTAACGGTAGAATTAATAATGTGCTGTTTGCCTATGCATGGTCCATATGTTACGTGTTAATTGAGTCAACTTCAATTATATATATCTCGGGTTCGAGATGGTGAAAATTTCATAGAAATGTTGTTCACATCATAGAGAAACTGAAAATAAAGAGAGTTGTCAAACCTGCAGTAAAAGTTGGCACCACGTTTAGACAGTGGGCGACATATCTCGCAACTGGCCGAACTAAGTACAGTTGGTAAAACTGATTGAGATAAGGCGGGTTTTTCAAATGTGTTACTTTTATATGATTGATATGGTATATATTTTATGAGTGATCGATTTGCCATTCTTGTATTCCATATGAATTGGTTGTATCATATGAAATACAGGAATGGCAAATCGATCACTAATAAAATATATACAGTAATCGATTCGTAGAATCTGTTAGTTCATTCGTGGTTAAAATAAAGTTTCAAAGTAAATCTTTATTTCATGATATCAAGAACAAAATTAAAGATCTTATAAAACAAGAATAATAAGTTGAACACTATAAAAACACATTTTATTGTATCTAGGACAAGGTACAACTACAGACATAACAATAATAAAACTCCAAAAAACAACAAAATTAAAAATATTCTTCAGTCTTCATCAAATCAACCAAAATAAAAACAAATTACATTCACAACAAACCTTCAATAATTTTGTTCATTTATTAGCACAAAGGAGAACGAGTAGGTATACTTAACAAATACTCCAGTTTGATGATAATCTTCGTACTTCCTCAAATGGTGATAGGAAATGGAAACTGATGGACGGAAATAAGTATTTGTGAAAAAATTTCTGCAACTGATGGATGGAAATAAGTATCAGTTTGTGAAAAGCAGCTTATATTTTACCTTGTGAAAGAATATTTCGAGGAATTTCAGCGTCAACTCGAATAACAAAACATTCCATTTTCGACGTTGGGTTCATAATTCAAGTCCATAGTATAATTTCTATAATTAATTTTTCGATGACAATTAACAGTAGAATTATTCTGAAATTATTACGTGGTTTGTCATTTTCTGACAAATGTCGAAATTGGAAAATTATCATGTCAGTCGTCTGTTTATTGCGGGCAGCGCCTCCATGCGCGACTGGCCGTACCAAAAACTTGGTGGTCAAGATCGCCAATGTTTCAAACAGTCTCTTTATTTTTAATTTGTCTATGGTACACATGTTGAACAATACGTATGTCAAATTTTAATAATTTCCTAATTCAACTGTCTCGTGGGGGAACCACCTTAAATAGTTAGATATTTTTGGGATTTTCAATATATTCAGACAAGCTATTCAATATCCTGGTACCTATATAATCGGGGCCATAGTATGCCGTATTAACTTTTGCAACTGGAATATGCCTCTGGTATTATGAGAATGAATATCAGTTCTTGTTCGAAACGATGACTCATGTTTAAAAACATATACGGACATATCGAAGATGAACATACAGGGGAGTGGCAAAATATTATAAAGTTTGAATAGAGGCCTACATGTATCTCTCGGTGACATATGAGCAATAGTACGCAATATTCGCTTTTGACTAACGGATACTTCCAATGCTGGGGCGGAACTACCCCAAAGACACAACCCATATCTAACTCTCGAATCAATTTGGGCATAATAGAGAGCTTATAACTGCTCTTGATTGAGAAGTTTCCTGAGACTGAAGAATAGGAAATTCAAAGAGTTTAGTTTGGAAGCCAGTTTGTGATGTGTTTTCCAACTCAGATGTTCGTCTAAAAACACTCCAAGAAATCTGACGCTTTATTGTGTATTAGTTAATAATGTTTCGTTAACAACAAAATCCAGGTTCAATTTTATTTTGACGATTATGAAATCTCAGAACCTCAGTTTTTCCCGTATTGAAGAATAGGTCTTGATCATTGAAGAAAACTTATATTTTTTTCATCAAATCAGTGCATTTAGACTTTCAGTGACTCTCAGTGATATCAGAGGCAGACACAATTATTTATAAATGATGAGCATTTGTTTCAATTCGATTGATGTATGAAATGAAGAGGACCGGACCCAAAATAGAGCCCTGAGGAATTCCCATATCAACCTCAAGACAGTTCGATGTCCCGCTTGATATCCCATTGTCATTGTATGTTTTCACTGATGCATATTGCTCGCTTTCCTCAAGTGAATATTCGATCCATTTGAGTGGTTTTTTTCTGATGCCATCCATTTCTATCAAAGTTAAGAATTTCCTATGATTGACGCAGTCGAATACCCGACTCAGATCGCAAAATACTGCTGCAATAATATGTCAAATTATCTGGTTGTAAATGTGTCTAGAGAAAAGATGATAGTCTATCAAGAAAGGCATTTTCAAAAATTTTTGAGAATGTGGACGGAACTGTTGCCGGCCTATAATTCTCCAATGATCTGGAATCTTTTTTCTTGAAAATAGGAACAACTTTTCCAATTTTAATATTATCAGGAAACTTGCCCGTAACAAAAAATAAGTTGATTGGATATGTCAGGGGTTCAATTATACCGTGAAGAACTTCCTTCAATATATATCCCGTAATGTCATCAAACCCTGCAGAGTTTTTGTTTATTAATCTTCGCCTCCGTAAAAGTGATAGCCCATTTTCAGTGAAAGGTTGTAAAAACATGCTATCCGGATTGAAGTCGTTGGTTCGCTCATAGTTGTCAAGTTCAGCTATATTATCCACTGAATCCATAGAGGTTTTGATGAAAAAGTTATTGAATAGAAAGGCAACTTGATTGGCATCCTCGATGAATTCACCGTTATTGTTGATGTCGATATTGGTATATTTTACATTTTTGTTTGAAAGTTCTTTTATAACAGCCCATGATGAACGTACGTATTAGGGGAGCTAAAGATACGGCTTTGATGAACTTGTTCCCACTTCTCGTTTAGAACGAGGTAGTTTAGGTTTGGCCTCCTTATACATGGAGTCACTGATTGGATATGCTTTTTCAAGAGTGAATAACTCTTTTAGGTTTGCACTAGAACAAAAAACTTCCTCATCAATCCATTTCTTACTTTTGTCATTATGATAATACGTACGTTGAAGGAAGCACATATCCAAATATATTTGATAGAAATAATTGAAAGCTTCATTAATATCTACCATATCATGAAGTTGATTCCAATCTTCATCTCTCAACAAATTCTGGAATTGATTTCTCATTGCTTCACTGATTTTTTTCTGAATTCAGTACTAATAGGTGAGTTGGGGGGATCAGCAGATGCCTCGTTTTTCCTATGCTTTTTCAATGATATATCCAGGACCGTGTGCTAGAATGCAATTGATAGTATTGCTCGAACACAGGTGTATCAACTAATTGTGGTTTTTGACGTTGTTATTTTTCCTTTCATCACCAAACATATACAGCTGATTCCTGGCGTCTGATCGTTGGAGGACAATTCAAATTTTTTTTTCAATTATTTCACAATTATCAAAAACTTATATTCATCGGAAAATTTGGTTGATTACAATTTTTTGGTTGATTACAATTATCCTACAAACAAATCATTCGAATGATAAAAATATGCTTTGGAAATTAAATCATCTTCCTGAATTATTACTGATCACAAACATCATTGTTTCGGGTTTTCGACATGGAGGTCGCTGATAACCGATATACCGGTCTCGAGTCACACTTATCCAAAAATAAAACGTTGTCTCTTTTAGGGTTTCATCTTCAGGAATAATATGTTAACTAGTGGTCAAACACTCTCTCCTTGGCAGATCTAGATATCTAGTAAACGGAACTCTCAACTGTTACTTCAGCCATAAACCGAGATCATACCACCACCTCCCTTACCGATATTTGACAAAAAGTATAGACACAACATAGCTTGGTAGACCTGTGTGGAGTAAGAACCCTCATGAAGTTGCTCGGACAGACAGTCAAGTGAATAGATGTAAAGTACAATACGACAAACGAATGGTGGCGACTCAGCTGCGCGTGGAAGGGAAAGAGAACAACCAGTGGGAGAAATATACAGTTAAAAGTGCAAACTAATTTGCAATGATATCCCTTGGGACCGAAACGATAAGCCCAACGATCAGTGAAGACCAACCTAGCTCCCCCCTATTTCTTTTTTTGCAACAGCGTACCCACGGTCAGGCGCACCACCCGTTAGTTGTACTATAAAGGCGGTTGCTCACTGGTGTTACTGCACCTGCAACGGTTGCAGCAACAACAACTTCCAATGTGGACGCGTTGCACAGCGTATTTGCGAACACGCTCCGAAGGGATCGGAATTAAATCGAAATGTGTGAGGAGAATGAACTGAGAACTGTACACGGCTCTCATATAATTGTCCAGAACCTTCTCTGAAAGTTTCAGGCCCGATTTCACCAACCTCTTTAAACGAGTTTTGTTAAAATTAAACTTAGATTAAGCTTTCTACATTGGATTTCACCAGGAACTATAAACCGCGTTTAGTTCTAAACGTCGTTTCCACTTAAAACGGGCTGAATTTGCCAGTTACGAAGTTAAACGACGTTTAGTTCATTGGTTTCGTGCACGTTTGACAGATGGTTGACATTGGAGGTAAAACAACCTTACTTTTCCGATTTGTTTATGTTGGAGAATTGAACATTTTTACCTATTTCAAAAAGAATTCAGTAGTTGGGATTACATGTGTTATTGTTTAATTCGTAGATGATCATGCCTTCATATTGTTCTGTTGTGAAATGCAATAAAAATCCATCAAAAGACGGTCGAATACGATTTTTCAGGTAAATTGTACATGTTTGTATTTTTGACCCTGTTATCAGAATTCCATCTGCTGTTGTAAGAAATAGGAAACATTGTGAAATCTCCCAGAGAAGGCAAGCAGCCTAGATACATGCCATCAAACGAAAAGACTGGTCTGATAAGTTAACGAAATATGGAAGTTTGTTCCAGACATTTTCACTCTGGTAAAGGAAATATGTTGTACCAATTTATTCAATAAGCTGGGTGCTGAATGAAGTCCAAAGAAGGAATTTATTTGATGAATTATATTTTCATATTCCAACCTGAAATTCATTGTAGAAGATATTGTCACTTTTATCAAGTTTCTTCAAAAACCGAACACCCATAAAAATATCACAAAATATGAGCCAAACACGAAAGTTATCGGTTTTCAATTTTTAGGTTATATTGTCACTTGGCTTTGGCTCCTCTACATCGAAATCTATGCAAAAATGACAGAAACGTACATATTTTACTATGTTGACTGTCCTTAAACTAAGTTTCAATAAAGTCGGTTTAGCTTTCGTCTGTTTGTGTCGGTGAAACTGGATCGAGGTTTATCGAGATTAAAATCTGAGTTTAGTGAGAACGGAGTTTAGTGAAACGCCGTTTATCTGTCTTGTGGTGAAATCGGGCCTTAGTAGGAAGAAGGAGAGAATGAGACAAAAAATACTTCATCTTCCATTCTTTGGGAATAGAGGTTAATCGGGCCCTTCTCCAATTACTTGCTCAATTTTATTATGGATGGAAATATTTAGTTTTGTCATCTTTATGCTGGAAAGATACTATCAACTGAGGGGAAGGAAAACTCGACCTGTCAAAAAATTCTTGCACGAAAATCTTTGAATCAGACACATTAGGGCAAATTACTATTATTATCCATTATGTGCCTTCTAATGAAAGCTTTGTCTTTGAAAATTTTTCTATTATTCTTCAATATTTGGTAGAATTTGGTTGGGGTCTTCTTCTGACCATTTTTGTTTAGCATCTTGGATTGATAATTCATTTCAATGTTCTCGAATCCGATGTATTTCTGTGCACAATCACTCCACTCTGTACGGCACGTATTTCTGACTTTTATCCACTACTGGTGTCGTTCAGTTTCACTAATTGAATTGAGTCTTCCTGTATTTTGTGACCCACATATAGTATAGTTGACAGAACCGTTAGAAACAAGTTACAAGGATTGAATAATGAAAAAAATTACTGAAAAACTAGCTGTTAGGCCTGCACAAATTGGATTGAACGTTTCTTATTTGGTCACTTGACAGGGTAGCACGTGTGATATTTCAAACTTTCATTACTTCAATTCTGAATAACGCTGCTCAATTGGATGACGATGCTCCCTTCACAATCCTTCAACAATTCTGGAACATTGCCAAAAAGTGGTCGAAATCTTTACAGATACTTTAATGACAGATGTTTTTTGGTTTTACATATTACCTTTCACCTCGAGCTGTCAGATACACTCAAAAGCTCACCTTTATAACGTTTAGTTCGAAACTTGCCGAACATCGCTTTATCAGGAATATTTTTTGTCCCACGCTAAAAATTTGTAATTGACAGCCTGGGAAAAATGTTAATGAATATATGCTTTTTCTACCCACTTCACTACCCTAATTTTCTTTGTTTTTTCTCAAATTTTGCCATTCCAAGACCATTTTGAGATGAACCGTGTATAAATTCCCTCATATCGCCTATATTAGGTTCTTTCTTTATGAAAATTGAATTTCTCCAAACATGGGTGAAAGATTTCTCAACAATTTAATAATCGGTAAAATTACTAATTATAAGGAGACCTACACATTTGGGATTTATCAATATATACAGTGCGGCCTTGTTAACTTTTGAACGGTTCGACAGAACAATGGGACAAAAACCGTTCTGAATGATATCACCGATACTTCTTTCCGAAATTGAAGGCATTGTGATTGCTCGATAGACGGCGCGGGGGGATTATCAACATGAATATTTCAAATAGCATGGGGGTCAAGTGGCACTTCGTTGAACATATAATTCAATTCTCTTTTCAAACATCCTATTTTTTTGGAATTTCGTTCGAACGTTTTTTCACAATATGCATTTGAAATGTCAAGTACATGTGCGGATCTGAATGATACCCATACGTCGATAACTTCTGAACGGTTTGATGGGAAACAATGAGGCATGAAATATATTGAATGGTATTACCGTACCTACTTTTAGAGACAAGATACATTTACTCGACAGAGGGCTCTGGGGACACATCAAATTGAAAATTTCGAAAGGCATAGAGGTCGAGTTGCACATCGTTCAATAGGTAATTCAATTTTTCTTTCAACACTGGTTGTTCTACGGAATCACAATTGCGAGTGCGGTTTTTTATAGTTTCCCCTCCCTTTTAACTTTCGGACGGTTTGACATAGAACAACGGGACCAAAACTATTTTGATGATATCACCGATTCTACTCTTTGAAATAATGATGGCGCGAGGGCGCACATCAACTTAAAAATTTCAAAATGCACAGGGGGTCAAGTGGCACATCGTTGAAAAGATAATCCAATTCTCTTTTCAACTATCCAAATGTTTTTGAATTTCGTTAATTCTATTTTCCACAATATGCATTTTAAATTTCGATATACTCGACGTTCCAAATGCAAATTGTGAAAATATGTATTGACGGAATTAAAAAAAAACCAGATGGTTGTACAGAGAATTGAGTTGTCTTTCTAACGATGTGCCACTTGACCCCCCATGCTATTTGAAATTTTCAAGTTGATGTGCCTCTCCACGCCATCTATCGAGCAATCACAATGTTTTTAATTTTAGAAAGTGGTATCGGTGATATCATTCAAAATGGTTTTTGTCCCATTGTTCTACGTCGAACCTTTCGAAAGTTAATAGCTTGTTAACTTTTAAACGATTCGACGTGGAACAATAAAAAAAATGTATCGAATGATATCACCGATACTACTATTTGAAATTAAAGACATTGTGATTGCCCGATAGATGGCGCGGGGGGGCATATCAACTTGAAAATTGAATGGGGTGTCAAGTGGCACATCGTTGGAAAGATAATTCAATTCTCTTTTCAACCATTTTTTTTTAAATTCCGTTCAACCAATTTTTGACAATATGCGTTCTACTTTTTGTTATACATGATATTTCAAAGAGTTATCTTTTCAACGATGTGCCGCTGGACCCCCCATGCTATTTGAAATTTCCAAGTTGATCTGCCCCCCGCGCCATCGTTCGGGATTTCACAATGTCTTTCATTTCAAAAAGTAGTAGCGGTGATTTCATTGAATACCTTTTATTTTCATTGTTCTACGTCGAACCATTCAAAAGTTAAAAGGGGGGACTATTAAAAGCCGCACTGTATATATAGTTCAATGGGGTATGTAGAAACTTATCTGGACATTCATTTCGTCGATTAGAGAGATTTATCAAGGAGGCTTAACATTCTGCCAACCCGGCTTAGTTACTCAAGGCATAATTGGGACTTTTCTCCCGAGCGGCTTTATCTGTCGAATTGGGGAACATCGAAATGAAGGCAGCTGTTTGGACGTTTTCTGAGAAGACTATCAGCTCATTGGTATTCGCGTTGCTTTTACAAAACAGTATGATTAACATAAAGAACATTTCGTTAGGAGCATATCAAATATATATTTTTTTTCCAGTCGCATAAATTTTTCGTTTGTTTGTATTTTGTCAGAGCTCTGTCTCGTAATTCCATCATTTCTTTTAAGTTTTCGGTTAGCCAAGGTTCTTTCTATTTTGAAATTCTAACAGTCTTTATAGCTGCATGAAAATTTAATGAGTCTATGATGTTGTTATTGAGGTAATCCAATTTTTTATCAACATCTTCGACCAATAAGACAGGCCACAAATCTGTTCGAAATGTACCTTATTGAAATGCCGAAAATCCCTAAATGTGTACATGAATGGCAAACATTTCGTTGTTGTATCACCCAATTCGCAAGACACTATGCAATGGTCTGAAATCAGCGAACAGTCTTCTATTTTGACTTTCGAAATATTCAGGTTTCCACAACATATTATAAGGTTGAGGACTCCTCGCCAAGCTTCCGTCTTATGGCTTGCCCCCTCAGCTGTGTTCTCTGCTTGCTAGTTTTCTCTCAAACAGGACTCTCCATGTAGTGGTCGATGGAGTTTCATCTGACACTCAACTCATAAATGCTGGTGTTCCGCAAGGATCTATTCTCGCACCAACAATATTTCTACTTCACATCAACGACCTGTTGAAAGCAACTTCATGTCCAGTACACAGCTTTGCCGATGATAGTACCCTCCATACCGCTTTCTCTTCCAGGACCCCTATATCAGCCCGTGAAACCAGAAATGAACGAGGAAGAAATGTTAATAATATAAATATGGACTTAGCAACAATTCTCGAGTGGGGATCTAATAACTTCAATTCAGAATTCAATGCAAACAAAACACAAGCATGTCTTTTCTCTAGAAAAGTCGATCTCACTGTGCCTAACATAACTTTGTCAGGAGTAACCATACCACTGAAGTCATCCATATCGATGCTTGGTATTACTATCAGCAATAACCTTTCCTGGGAAAATCACGTGAGGTCCATTGCCAAAAGTGCATCCCAAAAACTTGGTTTTTTGTTTCGTGCCAAGAGCTATTTCATCCCCACCCAGCTGCTTATGATCTATAAGGCACAGATCCGACCTGTACTGGAATACTGTTCCCATATTTGGAGCGCGGCACCTAAACATATCCTGAGGCTATTGGATTCAGTCCAAAAAAGGGCAATTCGTCTCGTCGGTGATGCCTCGCTTACAAACTCGCTCACGTGTCTGGAACACCGTAGAAAAGTTGGCGATTTGTCTCTATTTTATAGATATTTTCATGGGCGATGCTCTTCTGAAATATCAACAATCGTTCCTGCTTTGGCAGTCTCTTCGAGACTAACCCGTCAAGTTCAGTCATCACACCCCTTCGTGGTCACTTTGGAGACCTGCAGAACATCACTTTCCAAAGACTCGTTCATCCAACGAACAGCGAGGCTTTGGAACCCATTGCCTAGGGAGGTGTTCCCCGAGGCATACAACCTCCAGAAATTTAAGAAGAACACCAACTCCTACCTTCTTTCCCTTGGTTCCCACGATGTTCTCTGAACATTACAGGATATCCCTTTCCGTGGGAACCAGAACATAAAAAAAAAATAAAAAATTTGCTCGATACACTTGCATATCTTGTGGGTTGATCTACAATTTGCTTCAGCCCGTATGATTCAAGCATGTCGTATACTTTTTTCAACTATATCTATTCATATCTGAGAAATCCAAATTGAAGTCTCTACTGCATATCACATAGTCAAATTCAGGTGCCACAATACTGAGTGTTTGTTCAAATTCACATGGAAAAGAATTCACAGCTGTATCCGGAGGTCGATAAACTGTGCCCAAAACAACTTTTTTGTTCTCAAGAGAAAAAGTTAACCACATTTGTTCGGTTTGCGATATCTCTAAGTTTTTTATTCGACGGGAATTCCCTGTTGTTTTTATATATACAACTAATCCACCACCTCTTTTCAATATAGATCGATCGCGCCGGTGAAGTGAATACCCAGGAAACGTTGCCATATCATTTGTGAAGTTGCTATTAAGCCATGTTTTTGACACTGTGATGATATCATATTTGTTATGGAATGAGTCTTTGAAACTGGGAAAATCAGACATAATTGATCGTGCATTGATGTGACAGATTCTCATCTCCATAATTGTTTTACAGAGCGGTAACAGTTTAATTATACAAAAAAAGGAACATATATGTTATATCATGCACACAAACAATGGAAATCGTTCTCCTTGAATTTTTCTAGAATTTTGTGATTTTCAGTTCGAATTTCTTGTTTGATCTCATCCCTGATATCGTCGCACTTAGATTTGATATATCTCTCCAATCTCACTACAAGCTAAGTGTTTGAGATTTCAGTAATATTCCTGTTAATCGTTAGTTTGTCGACAGTACTATAATATGCTTTTGAGTATTGGATCGTGATGTCAAGAGAGTGAATTGAAGTTAGGTGAATGATGAATGAAACTATTACCAGATTTGTTGGTGCAAACTCAAAGGGCCAATACATATTAATTTTTTACTTTTCAGAGGTTTTTTTGTGTCAGGAGTTTTGAAAATTCTTGCCTCTCCGAAATCTGCGTATTCTGACAATAGTTGTATTTTCATAAATATTATTACAGTTGCAAGATTTTGACAATGCATTCTTTCATTCACACTTCACATACACTAATTCGCCACCAATGGTACTACATCGTATACCAAAATTTCATATCAATTGAACGAGTGAAAGTAGCTCAGAATCCCCAACCAATTTATCCCCATTTCTCTTTCCCGCTTCATCTATCTATAACCTATTCATTGAGACCATTCCAATGAGCTCAGGCATGATACCTCTGCTGTAAGTTGGTGAGAAGTTGGGTAGCCTGCAGATTCCAGGTGATGCTGCAGCATCAGGTCAAGGTAACCATGTTCTTGCAATATTATTGGAGTAACACGATACCACCCAGTAAACATTTTAAGTGAAATTTACGTCATTTCGACCTTCAAATAGATCAGCGCCCAAATTGACGAAGGTAATTCTTACGTTATAATTACCTTAAATTTACCAATATGGGAAAGAACATGGAAGGAAATCAGAAGTCAAAAGTTTGGAATCGTGACATTTTGCCTAATAAGTCGAAGGCATAAATAGGTAAAATTGCCTTCAGAATAGTCGACTGATGGTAGAAATTTAGTAATTTCTACCAATTTCAGGTCATAAACACTATATTAAAACAAACAGTCGAAGGTTAGGAGAAGATAATACAAGTTTATTGCATATTGTGTATCTTAACCTACATGTTCATTCGTAAAAGCTTTGAAGATGAACATGGCGTATGAAAAAAGAACTGTCAAGAAATGTATAGCAGAGAATGATGAATGCAAGTGATGGTTTCGCATTCACATCTAGTTCGGATTTTATTTGCGATACAAACTTTTCTGTGATAATGTTGAATTTCACCTATGTTAAACAAGTGGGCCCCTTCAAAATATCAAATTTGTATTGAAACAATTCATAAAATTAAGTGTACTTCCTCAACTTTTTTTATCAAACTAATTTCATAGATGAAGTAGGTACATATCATATACATCAATTTTTTGACTATCTTTCATTGAAATGTAGTCGATTCAAGAAAATTATGGATCATTTTTGCAATGGCGGAAACGCTTCAAACCAAAAAATATGGCGTCTATATCATATGGGACCTTTAAGTCGCATTTTCCTAAAATTTCAACTTTGAGAACACATAGGCTTTATGCAAAGTCGAAAGTAACCTTTATTCCTAACTTCCATTCTCCTTATCTTGGGATTTCAGAACCTCACAAATTATGGTCACGTGATGAAATACAAATTTGTTATGGGATGTTTTTTCATGTGATATGTCTATGCGTTCCGTTCTCTGGTTGGACTGGAATCGTGGATAATAAATGTATATTGTTGTTATTCGATACTCTGAGCGAAAACACCAAAATGATCATTTCAATTACTAATACGGAGAAAAAATAAACATTATTTTCTACTTCTTGTTAATAGTAAAACCAAGTATCTCTGTCTAGCCTATACCTAGTTACTCAAAGAAAACGATATATACTACAAAACCCTGTAATAAGTATTCATTCTGAAATTGAAGTGTTCTTTCTGGATTTGAACATGAACATGGTATTGAGAATAGTACGCGATAATTGTATTTATCAAATGGTGTGTAGTGATTGGCTCAAAAATTGTCCGCGTACCGCATAGTCTGAAAGTACTCTTAGAATGATAACTTTACAGAATGCCGTGCTCGGAAATATCCAAAACAATTTGTTTGTCAATTGTGACTACCTCTGAAAAAATCGAGATATGATTTGCTTAAAAACTTTAATTTGACGTTTCCGGACGCCGCAATGATTAGTGTTGAAATTTTCGAAGTCATCTTTCCAACACATCAATTTTTTATTGTTTTGTTATTTGCTTTCGTTTCCTTGCACTTTATTCAATCCATTTTTTTACCCATTTGCTTCAGCTAGTCCAACTGGAATTTCATTTTGTCGTATCATCGAAAACGACATGGCAGTAGTTTACCGCTGGCGACAGACGACGCATGTTGAACGCAGCCTATCTATGCATCCATTCTGTTCATTCTGTCAATCCACCCATTTCCGGCATAAGCTAACATAACCCTGTTTTGTATTGCCTCCGTCGATGGTTAACACTCATTTGCTTCCATATTTTATTCATAAAAATGGATGATGAATGTTTTGAAATAGTTGCCGTCATTAAAAGACATGGAGCAGCACATAGTAGAATATTCTTATGTACCACATAAGTGAGAACATGATGGCTCTGAACTTTGGACTTTGGGAAGTGTAGGTTCGGATTATATTCCCATTCTGGCAGCTAATCGATAGTAGTTGGTGGTATACCTGTATGGTTCATTATTCTATTCGAATTTCTACTTGGAATTTTATAGATTTCCAAAATTCAGCTCCAAAATAAATTATTTGAAGATGGTAAATTGTATCATGTCATCCTCATCCGAATAGATTCGGGCGTCAATATCTGATAATAGACCAAGTTACTTTGAGGAATTCATTTTTGGTCACTTTGACTTCGTTGTAGATATTTAGTCTTATTAGACAAATTGTAGAACAGTAGGTTTAAACTAGGACAAAAAATGCCTAGGCAACTTGATTGGTGCCAAAATAGGTAATGTAAAGTGTATAGAAGACCTATTCAGCGACTTGTTTATTCCCTGACTATGTGAACATACATGAGGTAATAATTAGGTTGATATTTACTAGAAAGTATTCCCTGAAAGTTCAAGTATTTTGAACACATTTTGCTGGTCACCTTTAGGTGAAATTTAACCCAATAAATAACTCTATTGACCCATGAGGCTGTGAAAGTATATTTGAAGTTCATATCAAGTAATTTCATACTATGCATTACGCCTATTAAGTTTATGGTGTTTGAAGGAGATCCGGTGGTCTCAGTTACGGTTTTTATAACTCGAATTACAACTTTGGAGTTAGTTAGTAGTTGAGAGTGGAATATTTGGTCAGAAATAAGTGAATTCGGACTTCTCCAAAGCATTTTACCCCTTTGCTTGGTAAAATTTTCCTATAATGTTAGTTGGGCAAGTTTCGAATCGATCAGACCTGTGGAAGTTGCTCACATCCCTTCATCAACTAGAAAAAAGCTGATGATCTTCAAAAGAACCCTCTCCATCAAGTCACCAAAAAATTGGTTCAATCGTTTGGAAGCTATGATGCCACAGACAGATACACACGTTGAACTTATAACACCCCTCTGTTTGCGTCGAGTGTTAAAAATACTAATTTTCCACCATACCATCTCACCTTCACCACATATATACATACAGAGAGGAAGCTCCCCCATTTCCTTTGATGTTTGGATTGCCGCTTCATTGCTCTTGGACCTTTGGCAGTTGCATGAGTTGAGAAAATATAAAATATAAACATTGTTTGCCAATACGTATCTGGGGGATGCACTTTTTGCAGAAAATTCATCGATAAGAAGAGCGACCATCTTTTGTAAACATTTGTAATGATGTAATGAAATTGGTCTGGGGTCTGGAATTCTGATGTCCTGATTAAAGTTGATAAACCGATGAAAATTTTGTAATTTTCCAGTAGAACATAAAACTGAAAATAATTTTTTAAATGTTCATCGCAAAAAAATTGTTAACATAGGGGAGCCATCAGGTTCTCAAAGTCTATTTCCAATTCTGAAATATTCAAGTGAAAACAAAAGTTTTATCCATGAACATATGTAAACAATAATTTGAATTAGTATCGTTAAGTATTGTTGAATGCTTGAGTTTTGAGTTGTGTTATGTAAGATAATATCATCCATTTCTTCGGATGTCCTTGATCAATTTTGATATTTTTTCGTAATTCTGGGCCATAACAAACGGCATCAACAAGATGGAGGTATCGCCGTAATCCTGTCAGTTGTATGAATAAAATAACCTTGATGTAGGTCAAGATAGTTCTCCCTGGTTAGATTGAGATAGATTCCATCTCATTCTAATGTCGCTCGTCTAGTCTATTCTTCTCCTTTGTGCCTTCACCCTCTCTGACACCATTGAGCCACCTTCAATCCTCGTAGTGGACCCATTCTGTTGGCGATACATCAGGCTAGATTACCTAATTGTCCGTGTTCGGTCAGGTGCACGTCAGTTTGTTGTAGTACGGTGTAGTGAGCCTTGCTTCATTATAAATAGCCCAGTGTAGTGTAGATAAATGTAGCTTATTTAATTAATTACAGGTATATGAAGATTTTAGGTGAATACATAAAAATGTAAAGCCAGTTTTGCCTTATTAAAAAAAACAACGATTAACGTTTTAGAGAAGAGTTGCATTAAAAGTTGTTGTTGAAGTTGTAGGTATTGAAGAGACCTTCAATCTCATTTTTCATGCGTTCAAATCGATGATATTTCTTCAATTTCTTAAAATCGACCACAGTCATTTTTAACCGACGAAACCAAAAAGGAGGAGGTTCTCTATTCGACCCGTATATTTTATGTTTTTCCATCATATTTTTTTGTGTATGATCACGCATAACTTTTTCCGATTCCGATAATTCTTTTTCAGTGGATAGGGTGTACTTCGAATTTGGTCCCATTTGAATTTTAAAGATGAAATCCACCCCTAAGGGTAGCGAAATGAAGGATATTGATCACTCACCTCTGAATTCTGGCCCCTTAACCGATTCTATCAGGCATAACTTTGTACTGGGTTCTTCGATTTGGATGATTCTTTTTTAAATAGATAGGGTATACCTTATATTTGGATTTCGAAAGGAATTAGCCACCCTTACGGGTAGAAAAATAGGGGATAATTGATTTTTCACTAGTGAACATTAGCACACAGATACGTATTAACTGACATTATTCTTGTTCCGTCAAAATCAGTATATTCTATGAGAGGACGGAATGATATACAATGTAATGAAATAAACTAACCAGAACAACGAAAATAATTTATATAACAACAAACGGGAAAAGTAGATAATCATATTATTTAACTGGTAATAGTTGAAGTAAGGTGGGTAAGTAAGTATTTTGGAAGTATTAAAAAAACAAGTAGGTAGTAATTGGTAGATTTTAGCCACAAAAAATTGAAAAATAAAAACTTTTTAACAAAAAATTAAACCGACGAAATACGGAACTGGAAAGTAAAAAATAAAAACTTTTTAACAAAAAATTAAACCGACGAAAAAATCAACTGAAAAGCAAAAAATAAAATAAACATTTTTAGTCTAAATGATAATTGAGCTCCTAAACTAATGTAAGTAACTGATTTTGAGTCGGCGCCAAACAAACTAGCAATTAAATTAGGTGAAGCGTAAAATGATGGCAGCGAGATGCACGGCTGCGTTTTGATGACTTCTTTCATAGATAATGATCTTCGATAATTGTTTGTTTGGCGCCGACTCAAAATCAGTTACTTAAATTAGTTTAGGAGCTCAATTATCATTTAGACTAAGAAGGTTTATTTTATTTTTTGCTTTTCAGTTGATTTTTTCGTCGGTTTAATTTTTTGTTAAACAAATTTTATTTATCATAAAAAGCTACCTAGCTTTCCCAAAAACTGATGAATATGCACCTTGCTTTGATTAACTATACCGTGAATGGTAGCATTCACAATTCTATACTGTCACTGTTAGATTATTTTGGAGTTCTCTCAATACAAGGTCGTTTCAAAATGGCAAGATTTGGTCAAGAATCGTTAGAAAATATCGAAAAAAATCTACAGAATGTTATTCCGAAAAGTACAGTTAATAACCAAAAGTCAATATGGAAACAGTATTTTTGAAAGAGAAACATTATAAACTTATAGAAACTACTTCATGATCCATGATCCATGGTCACTGCTGGATCATCAGTTCGATAACCCTCATCCTTATAGTGTCAGTGTCAGTGTCAAGACCGGACTGCTCGGTGGCTGTTAATTTTTCAATCCATGGGAACGAGTTCGATTTTGGCTGAACTGAGAATATGCTGTTTTTAATATCCTCACGAATCCGAAGCCAATACTTTCTGACGATGGACAAACATGATTTTTCAGCGCTATATTCGGATCAAAATTCACATTTGTTTAACCAAAACACCATACACACACCCGAAATAATGTCGTCATCTCAAATGAAACTTCCATAATTTCTCAATTTTGAAAATTAATATCAAAGCAACATCTTCCATTTCTCACTAATGTAGACTGCAATGGCAAATTATCATACACTATTCAAAACGGAATAAAAGCGAGCCACTGTTAAAAATGTGGATTTTTTGTACTGGAACACATTTTTGGGTCGAATTTATATTCTATTTAAATATATTGGACCATACTCTAAAAATTCAGTACACTTTTTTGTAATCTGCCTGTGTTGCTTATAGGAAAAAAAAAGAAAAATGCTTAATTATGCGGTTACGCTTTCTATTGAATTAATGAAAACATAGGCCAAAGATCTGAATTAATAACGTGTATGACCTCCTCTAACTCGTAAACTGCTGCACAACGACGGGACAATTAAATTCCAAATAATTTTAGGATCCAGCTGCTCCCACTTTTCCAAGAGGATTTCTTCAACATTTTGAAGGTTCTGGATCGGCTGACAGTCCACTAATCGCTTCCCAAGTGTATGCCAGACGTGCTCAATTGGATTGAGGTCTGGACTGCAGGCGGGCCAAACTATAACCTCAATATTTAGGGCATTGGGCATTGAGGTAATTTTACACTATTCTGGCGGAGTGTGGGCGGGTATGGTCTTGTTGCAAAATGCATTCTGGACCTACGTTTTCTATCTACCTACGTGTCGTTATGGACCCGTCACGAATTACCACCAGCTCAGTGCGCCCATTCAAAGTTACCCCACCCTAAACCATGGAGGACCCTCCTCCAAACAGAACTATTTCTTCCACAGTACAGTCTGAATAAAATAAGTTGAAAAAACAAGTAAGTATTATTTTTTAACCTGTGGTAGAAGTCCATTGTATCTCAAAGTGGAGTGGTATGATTATACGAAGTAGAAAAACTCAAAGTCATCTCCACAATGTAATATCGCAATCGATCAGTTATGTGATGGTGGATGGGTAGAAAACCATCGATTAGTACATGTTTCGAACCTCTATAGGTTCATCATCAGCGGAATGTGAAATTATGGAGAAGAAGAAATGATGGGTAAAAAATTATGATTAATTATGAGTGAAGAGTTCATATTTGAAACACATGACAAAAGGAAGGTTTGCCTTTAAAATTATATATTTCATTTGATAAAGGGATATATAATTCCGAAGGCTAACCTACCTTTTGTCATTTGTTTGAAATATGAACTCTCGACTTATAATTGATAATAATTTTTTACCCATAATTTTTTCTTCTCCATAATTTTACATTCCGCTGATGATGAACCTATAGAGGTTCGGAACATGTACTAATCGTTGGTTTTTCACCTATCCACCATCACATAACTAATCGATTGCGATATTAAATTGTGGAGATGTCTTTGAGTTTTTCTACTCCGTAGTATTATTTTTGAGCTTTCAGTACATTATCTGCATCATTATTATGTTTCATCACAATAAAACCGTTTAACTGAAAAAAATATTTTTTTACTTATTTTATTAGCCACCCTAACGCCACACAGTCCTCGACACGATACGAAATATCGGCTTGGGTGGGGGATTCATGCTTGAATCACGATTCTGAGTTGACAAAGTCCTTTGTTTTGATTAGATACCTAGATTCCAGTTTTAATGTATTGATTGTCTAAACTCTATGATCCACCATTTTTTTTCGGACGTTATCTTGGATTTGGATTTTTTTCAAGCCCTTCCATTTAATATCCATAGTGGGGGGGTTGTGAGAACATATGTAATCCGCCAATTTGTAGCGGCGACCATCTTGGATTTACAATGATACTGAATACACATAAAAACAAGATTGAAATAATGAGAAATGAATGCTCACCCTAAGGAATCGTCCGTCAGATATCATAGAATAGTCAACTCAGCTTCTCGTCCTTGTAAATCTCCTGTTAATAATCATACAGCCTCAGTCAGGAAGGTAGAAATTTGTCCACTGAATATATTACCACTTATCTGGTACCTGAAATTTTCATAAGTAAACGTAGAACTCTCGTTAACAAGAAGATTAACTCTGCGTTCTATGTAAGCCTTTTAGACATGCAGAATAACCCGAATGAGGATCAATCTGTCAACAGGAAGGAGGTAAAATTCCAATTACTAGATTTGACCCACATAAGAAACAAACAAGGAAAGCTAAATAAAATCGTTCAATAAAAACGTTCACCTGGACGTCTCCAGACTCGAACTCGTGCAATTCAAAGAGAATATCGATTCGTTAGAGAACAGCACGTTGCTCCACTGCTCCAAGTTTCAATTCTCATGTTCATCAGCAAACAATCTTCTTGCTCTATGATGCGCAGGGGTTGATGGTAGTACTTTAGCTACTCTTTTTGCATGAAGCTGACGTTCGTGAAGCCTGTTACGTATCGTTTGATTACTTATTCGGGTTCCTGTGCTCTCAACCAGCGTAGAAGCGGTACTCCTGCGTGCTCTGGTAGCCCAAAGCCGTATTAAACGGTCTTTCCTCCCGGAAGTTGCCCTTGTACGACGCAGGTAAGGTTGCCTCCTAACAATACCAAAAATTGTATACCTTTTCCAGGCACATTCGGGCTACTTGCCGTCTTGAGTGTACCTCTTGAATTGGAATGATGACCCTAGCAATCTAAAGCTCTGTCAAATACACTCTACGTCTACGTTGTTTGATTCTTTCACATTTAGCACGAAACTAAACAAGCAATTTATCTCTTGGTGAAGAAATTGACATTTTTTCCATTTTTTTGTTGGAATGAAAAAACTTTTGACAAAAATGAATGTTTTGCTACGAATCTTCAAACTGCAATACGTGTACTAAGTGGACAAATGAATTATATCAAAAGAAAGAAGTGGCTCCTCTTTCTTATTGAGTAGTGTTTGTTGTACTTATATGCGTTTTCTTGACCAATATCAACAGCTTCCTTTTCGGCCATGAGGGTAGTATTGGGGCTGCACCGTGGCATGGAACAGAGACACCGATTTGTTCTTGATGCCGCGGAACAATATCACAAACCTCTCCCTGCCCTTGTTTACCTACCAAGAACTTAATGCAACAAGGCCTTCTTGGTTATGTTTATGTTTACAGATTGCAACAACTGATGTTGGCGATCCTAGAGGGTATTTATTGAATTATTTCATCAAGGCTGGTGACCATTATTTCATTACTGTTAGTGTAGGGTATTCCTTTTGGATGTTTTCATTATTATAATATTATTCGGAACAATTAACTAGTGTTTTTAACTGGCCTCAGAAGCCATAAGTATTTCCTTTGTTCTTCAGTATAGTCATTCTAACAAAATATATTATACCTCCATTCCCGATTATTTTTCCAACAGGCAATTATTTGTTTAGAAATAACCAGAATACCGTCAATATAAAAAACTAATTTCAAAATGGACATGTTTGCAGTTTCTCTAAAAGAATTATCTGTGATAATATGTTCAGAATATGCCATTCAATCCATGACATTTGTAATTGATCCTGCAACGAAACTGAACATTTAAATTATGGTGTGTTTCTTAAAAAAATGTTATACTCTGGGTTACCATCATGTGATTTCTAAACTAAAATATACGCAAGGAACAGTTTGGTAGTAAAAACAAACTTCGCGATCTGACAACAACACACACTCAATCAATGATAGAGGCGCGTGAGAGAATGAAAGACAGCCACATCAGTATGACCGTCAAATAAATTGTTCCTGTTTTGTGCGGATCAATGTCGTGTTTTTAATGACCTGCAAATGATTTTTCTGATAAGAGTGGTGTGTTATGTGTGTCCCTGGCTTCATCTACTAGTTTTGACTTTATCTACCAGTTTGGATATAACGAGATTCGATTGTTTTCAATGGTGTTATTATGGATTTGAATAAGTATCGTCGGTAGCCTCCAACGGATGTTAATTAGGATTCTCACATTCTTTTTGTACATTTCTCAAAGAATCAGTTCAAAATTACACATATAAAAAATTTGTATTAGTCAATTGCCAGTGTTTTCTTACGGCTTGGATGAGGTCAGGCGGTCAGTGATTTCCAAAATTTGGGTCGAGTATAACAACACAAAATTATTATTTTTTCTAAATTCTTACCAATGTAATTCGTTATTAAATTTTACATCCGTCATTCACGGAAGTGCAACAAGTTAGTTTTCAGCCTCTGCAAAATTTAAGGACAGTCCTCGCGAATTTATTGAAACAAAACCTTCAAAGATACGCTACTTAATGGAGCTCCGAACAACCGTGCGCCATGACTCATGCTATTGCATCACACGGTTAACCAGGAATATTTTCTTATTTAAGTCAGTGGGTAAATATATTTGTGTACTCGTGTTCATGTTCTCAAATTGAAACGTATTTATATTGAGTGATATATATATATATATATATATATATATATATATATATATATATATATATATATTCAAAACTAGGGATATTGGGGTAAGCAGCAATGAAAAAGTAAACTCTTCAAGGGTTTATCCAAGCTTTCGGAAATGTTGATTTTCATCATCAGGGAGACTACAATAGATGATACATATTCAAGTGCGAAACATTATGCTACTTACAACTTTGTAGAGGATGGTTTTAATTATGTTAAATATATTCATGTGACATAGTGATACAAAAGAAAAAAGAAACATAGATCAAGGAATAAAACTTGAAGTTACTACAACCACATTAGCGTTGTTTGAAATTATATAAATATAAATGTATACTCTATGTGATGTGACAAGTGAATCTGACAGGTAAGAACTGAATCTCGCAATTATATTCAAGCCAACGACACCTGACGGATGTCACTTGGAAATAGTTTCAGTGGTGCCAACTAATGTTACTAGTTGGCGGTAATGTTATTTTATATTACATTTGTCAATTTTGATTGATATCTAAAGACAATAAAAATGGTTAATATCTGTTTTTTCATATATATTTTCCATATATTTTATATTACATTGTTGTCAATTTTGATTGATATCTAAAGACAATGAATGAGAGTAGATCGCACTCAAACGCTTGATATCTGTTTTTTTATTTATACAATTGTTTTCTTGGGAATGTGACTCTGTCGCTAGCACTTATACTGAATCGTAATTCATTCACATGTTCTACCAGATCACATCTTTCAGGATGCAATCTGCAGTCACTTTTATGAGAAATTATTCTGTTTGATAATGATTTTTGCGTTTGACCAATATATTGTTTATTACAACCATGACAAGGAATACTATAAATTACATTTTACAGTGAAAGCAATGGAGTTTTATCTTTAACTTTAGAATAAATTAATCCGATTGTTAGAACTGCTTTATATGATATTTTGAATTCTTCAGGATTGTGAAATAATCTGGAGAGTTTAGGCGTGATCTCTCTTATATATGGTAATGACGTGAAAAAGGTGCAATAGGCGTATTGTTAGTTTTATCGTTGTTTGAGACAATGTTCGAGAGTTATTACCTGCTAAGGTTAGTACTTCTAAGTGAGATGAAGTATTATAGAGAATGTTATTAAGTGAAGTTCTTGAATATGAATTATCTAAGAAAATGTTAAAGATAATGTTTAAATTCTGTTTATGAAATTTATGATCTGAGATATTCAGTACTCTTAATTTCATTCGTTTTACCAAGTTCACTTTCATATACTGTTTGTGATATGAATGGTAATGTGCAGGTATCTACCTAAGCTGCATGGTTTCCCATACCAATCTACGAGTAGCTTGTTTTCTGTCCGTATAAGCTCAGTATCAAGAAATGGTACGGAATTTTCGCTGTTCTCAGTTTCAATTGTGAACTGGATATGAAGATCGTAGCTATTGAAAGTATCGAGAATCTCATCCACACCATCATTCGGTAATGCTAATATTATATCATCAACATATTTTTTTATGAAATTCAGATTGAAATATAAATCTTGAATAACATTGTCTAACAAATCATCCATGTCGTACGCTGCTGAAATGGGTGAAATGGAGGCTCCCATTGGGGTACCAAAGGTTTGTTTATAAATTTTATTATTGAAAGAAAAATATGTATTATCAAAAAGAACAGTCAACAATTCCAAAAATGTCTCTTCATTAATGCTACAGTAATTACTAATATGATCCCAGTTTTTGTGTATTGCTCTAATACAAGCATCCAAATAAACATTGCTAAAAAGAGAGACGACATCTGAACTTGCCAGAACATAATTGTATGGAAATGTTGAAATATTTAATTTATTAGTAACTTCAAACGAGTCTTTTATGTAGTATTGTCAAAGTTGTATGCGTTAGTTAAAATTTCAGTAAAAAATAGGCTATCCTTTCAGTAGGGGCTCCTATAGAAGCCACAATAGGTCTGACTGAAAGGGTGGGCTTATGAATTTTGGGTAGAGAATAGTATTTTGGAGAAATACCATTATATATATATATATATATATATATATATATATCTATATATATATATATATATAAGTTTTGTTCGATTCTTGAATCCTTTTTGAGATATTTTTTTTTGGGAAGGATTTCTTGGGTTGAAAAAAGAAATGATATATATCAAAAGAGAGCCTAATTCCATGAATGATAGAACAGATATAAGAAACCTGAGTCAACTGTACCATAATATTCTATAAAATTTACTACCAGTAACCAAGATCATATTTCAATTGTTATGAAGAACCAACTAGCCCCCATTTCCCCTAACACCAATACACTGATTCGAAATCCCAACCATCCTAGCTACGAATTCAACGAGCAAACACGAACTCCATGACAAGATACACGTCATTTCCGACCACTTCTCTGTCGGCCATTCAATGAACGCACGCACAGCCAAGAAAGTAAACTTTCCGAAAGTGAATAAGATATCCGATTTTGATAACTATAGCCACAAAACATAATGAGGCACAAAAACCTAACTGTGTAATTACAACACCTCAGTGGTAATACCACGATCATTACTCGCAGTTTTTTTTCAAAAAAATAGCAAACTTTCTGCCAAGGTAGGTCACCTGTTTGTGTATTGTTTCCCAATGTATGTTACAGAAAAATATTTTTTTCCAGCAAACCATGTATGTTTTTATATTAAAAAAAAATAAATAAAGAATTGAAAATGTCCCCAGCCAGGAACGAAACGTCTTCTCCTACGAACTACTAGAACATTGTTTTCAAAGAATCCAAAACCCAAGAAAACCTTCCCAAAAATATATATATATATATATATATATATATATACGATTATAATTTCATTGAGAAAAATAATGAACAATTGCTAGAAATCCATAGAAGACTGAAATTAAAGATAAAAATGAAATGTTCCAAAAACAGTGAGCTATGCAATTGTCTCACATTCTCACAACACAATCTGAAAAGGTTCAATCTTGTCATCTACGGTATAAAGGATAACGAGGATACTGACAGCGAAGGCGCGGCAAAGCTTATCGGATTACAAGAAGAAAGAATGGACATCCACTGCAATCCCTCTCGATTGAGAGTTATTTGAAAAACTGGAAAACTCACGAAAAAGAATACGTGTCCGCAAGAAAACTTCATTTACCGGCCTGAAGATAGCTCGAGAAAATGCCATAATAAAACGTTCAGTCTATGTTGGAAAAAAACAATCCTGGAGGGAAACTCCGGTTCCTACCGAGATTCACCGTAGGAACAAGAATACGAAAATTCCCAATCGGAAACTCTAGGCAAATGGATTGGCGCATTCCAATTTCTTTCTCGAGTTTATTATAAAATAGGTTTTATTATTTTCGTTAGTGCAGCAATAATATTTTCAATCACATGTACCACTGAAGGTATATTATTTCTTATCGACCGGTAAATGAAATGAAACAAACAAATACACCCAAGATTCAATTGAAACAAGCTGAGGAAGTATAATCTAGAGAATTATGAAGACTGTGATTTAGTATTAGGAAAATATGAATAATAATAATAAGCTTTATTCACGTAAGTTAGATTAAATATACAAGAATATGTGCTCAAAAATATCGTGAGTAAAGAAAGAAGAGTGACGAGTGCTGAAGCACTTGTTTCACAATTATTCAAACAATAAAAAATGGTATAAAAATAATATCTAAGCAGAAGTATGAAATTTTTATATAATGAATAATAGTGATATGTAAAAATAAATGAAACAAAACATACAAAACAATCAGTCACACACCTATACACGCATATACATATAATAAAGTTAAAATGTTCGTTATGATTCAGAATAAAATTATAAAAAAGCAGATTCGTGAGCTGGGTACAGTACATAGATAAAATGGGTAAAAGTCAGAAATAAACATAAAAGTAAACAATATAAACTTAAAAACAATATAGTATGGTATATAAAACATTTAAGCGAAATTATATAAAAAAAAAAAACATTTACAAAGTAGTGAATACGATTTCAGAATAATTCATACAAATATACGATAGGGTAATGTTAAAAACATTGACAAACTGCCTTGCGAAACTTGGAAATAGATATAATAGCACTAACATGATATTATAGCAGATATGGCAAAACGTAGAATTTATTAATCCTGCGTATAGACCAATATTATTTGAAAGTTAATGTTTGGTGCGGGATATTTCAATCGAAAATCATTGGGCTATTTTTTTTAGACAAAACCTGAAGTTATTTGAAATTTTTAAAAACGGAATTGTCGGAGTTTTCAGATGATCTACCACTGTCCCAGCGGGTGAAACAGTATTTCCAATGGAATGACGTTTCAATCCAGTCAATCCTAGAAGTCAGGGAATGGTTGGATAGTGAATTTGCTAAACATGGATTGGGCGCTTTTTAGTTAATCCTTGTCCAGCTAGGTCCCCTGACCTTATCTTTCTGGATTTTTTTCAATGGGAAGAGGACGGAGCGCAAAGATGAATATGTAGAATTCAAGTGATATTTTCTTTTAATGATTACAATTGAATTAAGTTAGCTAAGAATGATTTTGATTTGCTAATTAGTGTGAGATTCTAGCTCTTAGCTGTCTGATTGATATCTTCTCCTTCTTAATTTTGCTAATTAATATTTGTTCTTGCTTATTACCCTTCTGGTTCCTAAAATATTTGGTTCGTTTTTTACTCTATTTAAAAAAACTGAAACAAGACGAATAGTTTTTGAGATGGTTCATATAAATAGATAGATCAGTCGATGAATAAAAAAACTGATCTGAATAACCTTGGTCAGATTCATACTTACCTTCTCAACTATAATGAAACGAATCATGTATCCTCTCTAATAAGAATTTTCCTTGTATCATGAATAAAAAGGAAAGGTCTATGTCATACACTTCATTCTACATTTTTCTATGGAGTTGATAACAGTTTCACGTTAGTGAGTATCCATGTATAACTGAAGTTTATTGGTAAAGCATACATTTGAATATATATATATATATATATAAAAATAAAACTCATTTCTCAATTAATTCCCAAGGTCCTCCTTTTTTCAGAGTCGAGCCATGTTCAACCCGCCGCCACTGAATAATGACAGATTATGAGAAAAGAATATTCAATTCTGTTTCATTTAACATTTTTTTGTTCTCCTGCAGTTTTTCATTTACTTGTACGGTTCAGAAAATATAATAATGAAAAAAATAATGCAAATTTTTTTCCAGTAGGTATCGCATAACAACGGAATTTTTCTGCTCGTGTAGAGAAAATTCAATGTTATGGAGCACCCATACATTTCTCATCATAACTCAGGGTGAATATGTATTGCACAAAGTTGATTATTATGGCAAGAGTAAACTCCAAAAACTCTTGGAAAAATTTATTTTGATCACCCTGTACCTCGAAAACCAAGCCGCTTGGGACCAATGTTTATATGAACTTTTCGTTCTGAAATCTTCCAATGAATCACTTCCCGAAGTTTGCTAACGTACCTACTCAATTAACAATCTGTATATACAGAGTGTTTCTTGAGTACGTGTAAAAAATTCAGGAGCATGTTGCTGACCTCAAAATAAGGAGAAAAGTTCCCATAATCATATGTCCGCAAGTTATTCGTTTCTGAGATGCAGGGTGTCAAAGTTAAATTCTTATTTTTTTTTGTGAACACATTTCAAAATAATTGTAATATTCGAGTGAAGATTAGTATCTGGGAATATTTTTCAATGAAAAAATTAAATTTGATGTTAATTTGTCATACCATTTTGTACGTACCTGTATCACGTTTTCTAGTGGAAAAATCGATTTATCTAACATTTTTGTGTGAAAAATATTTTGCTGGTAGAGGTCGCTGCGAGCAACTGTTTTCGAGTTATTGGGATTTGAAATAATCGATGCAAGTGATTTCGAATGACAAGATTTTCAAATTCGAAATTAATTTGGTTAAAGAAATTATTTTTCTTGAATTTCATTTCAAAATAGGAATCGGGTGTTATATCAATTTAATACTAATAATAATAACAGTAATTAATATCAATTCAATACTAAAACAGTTAGTTGAGGGTAATAATTGAAGTAATTGTTCAAAATGGCCACCTTGCACCATTATGCATGCGTCGGCTCGTCGTCTCATGGACCCACGTACACATTTCATTATCCCTGGTGTATTTCGGATAGCGTCACATCCAGCAATGATTCGTTGACGAAGTTGTTCTATGGTTTCTATTTGCACCGTATAAACTAGGGACTCCAAGTGACCCTACAAAAAAACCGATCGGATTTAAATCCGGGGACATCGACGGCCAGAATTTATTTAAAACTTCAGCGCCTCGACCAATCCATCTGTTTCTAAATTGCTGATTTAAAAATTCACAAACTATTGAAGTGAAATGCGCTGGTGCTCCATCATGCATAAACCATATTCTTTGTGTCAGTAAAAGTGGAATGTCTTCAAGTAATTCAGGCGAAATGTTCTCAGGGAAATCCCTGGAGAAAAGTGGAGACCAATCAGATAATCCCCAACAATACCAATCAACACATTAAATGCAAACTGCTGTTGAAACCTGGACTGAACTATTGCGTGAAGGTTTTCGTCACACCACACAAGATTATTATGAAACTTTATAATGGATTTCTTTGAAAAATGTGCCTCGTACAGTGAATAATATCTCTGCAGTAAATTGAGGGGTTTTGTGCAATTTTCTGCAGTATCCATTGGCAAAATGTTACACGGTGAAGGAAATCTCGGGGCAACAATGCTTGTACACGCTGTATGCGATGAGGATACAACTGATTCTGTTTGAGAATTAACCAAACTAATTTGTGATGTACGTTCCGATTTTGCGCAATTTTTCTCGTGCTTGTCTGCGGATCTTCTTCGATTGCCTGAAGAACAGTTTCTTCAACTTCTGGTGTCCTAGTATTCAACGGTCTTTCTGCCACTGGAGCTTTTTCAAAGGCTCCAGACTCTATAAGCCGCTGAAAAAGGTTTCTAAATGTCTGGTGATTCGGCGCTCGATGATTAGGGAATCTTTCATTATAAATACGTCTAGCCTCGTATCAATTGCCGTCGACAAAATCGTATACGTAAATCATTTCGCTATTCGTATATGCTGCCATTTGAGAAATATTGGAACACAAATACAGAAAACAAGACACTTCAGTCAATCGAAATCTGGTTGATATCTGTATACCAATTTCAGGGTTATAGATGCTCATCAGTACAGGCTATGTCATGCAGACAACTAAGGTCTATAAATACATATATACAGGGTGTGATCTAACCTCTTGAACTATTGCTGAAAGTTGATAGTACATAAAAAAATAAACCCTTCAAAAAACCGGAAAAAATATAAAAAATGTATTTCCACCAAAACTTTGCTGTTCCACGGTCTCCATAATTTGGACGAATTTGACAAAAAACTATATATTTTGTAATGTTTATTTTTTTTTTCAAATTCTCAACGACTGTCATTTGTTATAAAATGGCATTAAAAATTCGTCATTCACGGGTCACAATCACAATCAAAAGGGGAAATAACGCGGGATTGATTATTGTGAAGCAAATATGTATATATCAATATAAGTTCGAATTGATTATCTTCACGTATTCCTGAATCCAGTATTGAAGCAATTGGGGCGCTTCTATTTCTCAAAGGATTCTCGGATTAATCTGGTTTGCTGTTTTATTGGCCTGTGATCTTAGAACACAATTACGAAAGAATGAGGGTATATATGTCAGACCATGTTCTGAGTATCTGAGGACATATATTGGCCAGTAACCAGCAGAATTTACGAACATGAACTTTCAGTCCAATGAGCGGACTTCTTTTCCGCTCTTTCGAAATATCATGAAAAAAGACCACTCGATAGATTTCAAATACACTAAAACAATCGCTACCCAAAAACCTGGGTGAATTGTTTCCCGTTCCAATTATGGACAAAACAATCAAGCCTTCCCGTATTCATTTCATCAACAATGCGAAACACCAATACGGGGAATACATTATTCGAATTGATTGGATAACACATAATAAACGGAAACTTCATTATTGAAACTTTATTATTCAAGCTCGTTATATCGGTCGTGCCTGTTATATAACTACTGTTCATTTCGATTTAATGAGCTCTCAAATAATTATATCGTCCTTTTAACTGATCCTGATGTTCATTTTTCATGACTATTCTGATTCCTGAATTATATAAATTCCGTGAAAAATCAACCAATGGTGTATCCAATTGGAAGAGTTTGTAACATATTTAGTTGCTTTCATCATTATCCATTATGCGTGTCAAAACAGGATGAAATGAGAATCCCGATGGCGCAGCCTGTCGAAAAAGTAGATATATATATACATATATATATATATATATATATATATTATATATATATATATATATATATATATACTAGCTGACCCGACAGACGTTGTCCTGTCCAAATTTCAATGTTCCCTAAAATGTTTTTCCCGTAAACTCTCGTCCGCGTAGAATTTCTTTCTCCTTTTCTTTCTTTCTGTTATCCCGTTCTCAATTTATCGTACTACAATTATTATATTCGATTGCCATCTTCCAACCCTATTGCGGATCTGTGGATAAAATAAAATAAAATAAAAATCGCGATGGAAAAATTGGGGTTGATCGTAGAAGGGTGAAAATTTAGGGTGGTATGTATTTTTGAATGCTGTATCATAAAAAAATAAAAACAACAAATTTTATTCAAAAAATAAATAAAATCTAGGGGTGGACCACCCTTAAAATTTAGGGGAATGAAAAATAAATGTTGTCCGATTCGCAGACCTGACCGATATGCACACAAAATTTCATGAGAATCGGTCGAGCCATTTCGGAGGAGTTCAATTACAAACACCGTTTCACGAGAATTTTATATATTATATATATATATATATATATATATATATTATTATGATGCTGTTATTATTATACGTTAGATTAAAATATTTATTTTTATTTAAAAAAATTTAAAAGTAAATACCTATCATAATAGCAATGAAATATCCGGCTATGCTGTTTACCGTTTTTCAAATACTCTTTTACCTCTATCCCAGCTCAGTCGGTACGCCTATGGAAAATGATGTTTCTCCTTCCTCAAGGTAGGATTCAGTAGTGCGAACTTGTTGCTCTGCTTGAAGTCAATTTTCAATGCACCGTTTTGTGGAAATACTTGTGGTTATGTGCTCAAACAGATAAATAATGAATTCAGAAAATAGTCAAAAATGTTTCTTTTATTCAAATGAATCCTTAAATATACCTAAACTGCGAAATCCACCTCAATTTAATCAAAGAGTGAAATAAAGTTGTCAAACCCTTGCTCATGCGCAATAAAATAGCTAATAAAGATAAAGGCTTGTTGGTTATACTCAGTTTATGAGCATGAAAAAGAAATAATGTTCAAATCAGTGAATAAAACTTATCAAAATACCCGAAAGAAGTGTCTTGCACGAATACGCTCACTTAGTTCAGTTCTGGGTTGAAAATACCTATTATTCTTTCTCTTGAGTGTTCTCGTAAATCCTGGAAGTGTTCTTCGAGTATTGGAGATTGCAGCTCCACTGTGGAAGGGCCCTCTGTTAATGGCAACGTCACGGATAGGACTTAGGCTGAAGGTGAGTGGTTTCTTGATAGTTTCTACTCCTATTTGTCTGTGGATATCTATTTGAGATCTAAAGTTCATTCATGAATTTTGATTTCTATATTTTTTTATAGGTTGTGCACATTGAATGTATTGTTGGCAACATACTTATGACAATAGAGAAACTCCAGTGCTGAACTTTTGAGATATGTGCTTGACTAGAAAATGGTTCAAGGTTCCAGAACAGTAAAATGTATAGGAAAATTGCAAAACAAATATAGCAGGTATTTATGTGATTTATAAGTATCATTATATCACTAATTATTCTTTTTTCATTGAACTAATATTTCTCATCATAACAATTTTTCCAGAATATATATTCAAGATTTCAAAACTTGCTAGTAAAATTTGAATATCAATTTTATTTTTCTTTCAAATTACTAATATTACTTTTTTTGTTTCAGAAACCACCTGACTTTGAAATTCTCTTCAATTCAAGAGAGAAAATTTGTCAAGTTCTTATATTTTATTTATTTTTTTTTTTTTTTTAGATTTCTATTATTTTAATAATTTTTGGTACTCCTTTCAATCATGCTCTGTTTTATTATTTTTCCTAACTGTCCATTAATTGTCCTCTGTATTTATATTGAATTGGATATTTTATTAATCTGAATCTCTCAATTTCATTTTGTGCATATACTCTTTTGCTATTCTTGATCCATACCCAATTAACTTATTATATTCAATTTATTCATTTATTTATCAAACTCGTCTCTTGTGAAGAATGTTATTTTTACGGGCATTGTGTTTGAGTTTCGAAAAGCTGTGTTTAAAAAATATTATCACTTGTTATACCAGGGAAACGCTGGTGCAAAAACCAGTTTTCAATGTTCGAAGGTATACAATTTCATGTATTCATTCTGAAAGAAATGCATTCGTTTGTTTATACTATGTTCTGCAAGATTTTGCAAGGAATTCAATGAAATATTTTTATATGAATAAAAAAAAGTAGGCCGATGACCGGTGTTGAACCCCTGTCACCTGGCATTGACCAGCCACCGGTGTCCATTAACACTTTCATTATCTGTAGACATGGATGGGAATTGCCCTATATATTCTCCCACATGTCCTTGCGGTATGTTCTCATTAAAGTTATGAATGCAAACTCTAATGATAAACCTTCATGTAGGATGCTTTGTAGGGGATAATTGCCACTGACAAATGGCCCACATCGACCATACCCTTAACAAGCATGCTCCAATGGAAAATGTGGGAATAACACCAACCCGAGACACTGGTGTTGGAGGGGATGATACAATTATTGATAAGGCAGTATATTAATGAAATTGAAGAAGGTATTACAGGAAACTCTAGTAATTTTTGGAAACATGTTCATTCTGTTGGAAAAAACCAGTGTACTTCTGACACAGAGGCAATGATTTATGAAGGAAGGAAAATTGAAAATAATAGGAAAATTAGTTTTGCGTTCGCTGAGTACTTTGAATCTGTCTATGCTGAGGCGAATTATAATATAGATGAATTTAATTTCGATGAAGATGGAGCCTTTGCAAGAAATAAAATCGGCAATTGAGTCTCTGAAACCAAAAAAATCTTTGTGCCCTGAAAAAATACCCGCTTATATTATCAAGGGATGTGCGAATTTTCTACTGGCCCCACTGAGAATAATTTTCAATCTCATCTTAGCAACAAATAAATATACTTCTCTTTGGAAGACCACTAAAATATGTCCAATTTTTTAATCTGGAAAAAAAAATTAAATTGTCAATTACAGGTCTATAATTGATTTCCGTTCCAAGCAAAATATTTGAAAGTACGTTATACAAAAAAAAAAATGACTTCGTTAGTCCTTCAATATTGCCAGAACAACATGGTTTCATGACGAAAAAATCTACCGTTGAAAATTTAATAAGATTTACACAAACAGTGGGAGAAATTGTTGACAGCCGACGGCGATTTTCGTAAAGCTTTTGACATAGTGGATCATGATGTGTTGATATAAAAAATGTTTAGCTTTGGGTTTTCAAAAGAATTAATCAATCTGTTTGTGTCATACCTGAAGAGGAGACAACAGTACGTTGTATCTAGGGGATGCACATCGGGAAATATTAACACAAGGTCAGGAGTACCACAAGGATCCAATTTGGGACCACTTATTTTCCTATGTTTGATAAATTCATTGCCAGATGCCGTTCAATTCTCAGAGTGCTATTTGTTTGCAGATGATTTGGAAATATTGAATAGAATTCAAAATGTTTCTGATTGTGAAAGTTTGCAGAAATATCTTGATAATATATGGCGTGGGTCAGAGGAAAACAAACTTCCTTTTAATACTGGTAAATGTTTTACAGTAACATTCACGAGGAAAAAATTTATTACAAATTACACCTATGAATTGGGCAGAACTTCATTACCTGTTAAAGAAAATGTGAAGGATTTAGGAATAATTTTTGATAAAGAGTTCAAATTTGAGCTTCATAGTGATAGCGTGGTGACAAAAGCATATTTAATGTTAGGATTTGTTATTAGGAATTCCTGCCAATTCAACAATGCAAATGATCTATTATTCATTCGTAAGGAGCATCTTGGAATATTGCGTAATAATATGGTCTCCTCTTTATAGCTGTTATGAGAGAGAGTGCAAAAACATTTTTTTAAATATTGGTATTACAAAAAACACGGAGAATACATTCTCAACATTCCTTACATAAAATTATTAACGGAATTTCAATCCATGAGTCGGAAGAGAGAAGAGAAATATCATCGGCAATTTTCATCCATAAACTCATACATGAAACAGCAATATGTCCCTTAATATTGAATAAAATATATAAACCAACCTCACAATATAACAATAGAAATATTCCACTCCTCACGATACCAAGACCGAAGACCAATATGGGTATGAATGTACCAGTCTATAGAATATGCCAGATAATAAATAAACTGGAATATGATATATTCGAGAATACACACGGTCGGTACAAAACACTACTATTTTCGCACTACCATAGGTTGTATGAATAATGCTAAAGTAAGTAATGAAATTCATTCATCAATTCATTGCTATCATTACTGTTGTGGTCGTTATTATAATTATTATAATTATTATTTGTTAGTATAGTTATAAGTTATGAATTATTAGGGTGATGTCTACAATATAAGGGAATTATAAATGTTTGTAATCGATCATTGGAATTATAATTCTGTAGATTACACAATAGATTAAATAAATAAATAAATATATAATTGTTGTCCTTCATGGCTATCTTCAAGGTTTGTGCATGCAAATACTGTAGATTTTCATTTCTTTTATCGGACTTCTGTGGCGCTATACATTCTGAGTACGAGTCTTCGTTGAAACAGAGCGATTAAAGGAGTTTACCGAAAGGGATAAAAAAAGTAATTGTGAAAAATGATATTGATTTGTACATTCAAATTGAATCAATGTGATGAATGAGACTGATGGTTTCCAAAATAATAATTCAGATATAAGAGATCATGGGGGTGTATAGTCATCCCCATTATAACTATATTATTTCCGATGTAGAAAAAGTTATTCCGTTTTGAACTGGAAGGAGTTAACTACAAAAGTAAGCCCAGGTGATGTTTTGATCCAAAGTCATACATAGTAACTTAGTTGTTTCAGATGCCTCCACTTTTATTTTACTATCATCAAAAATACTGAATTTGTCCGGTTTTCCACAAAAGGTGAATTTCATTAAACTTTTGGTCTGAGTTTAGAGATAAAGGCTGTTATTCAGTTCTTCAAGTTGATCAGATTGAGTGTTGGGTATAGGGATGTTTGTATTGCCGAATATCCTACTACATGTACAGAATATAGGTTATGCAGCATCATAATCAGGTTATCAGCATATTTGAGAGAAAGAAGTGGCTTTGTGGTATAACTCTTTCAATCATTTCGGCTTCACTTTGCACTTCATCATTCATTCTCACCTTCGTGGTTCATCAAATCAACAGCAGGCGGAAAATCAATGAATAACACACAGATCTCAATTTTTCCATCAAGAGCGTTCATTATGTGTACATGGAAGTCATAAAGTACTTTTATTTGTCAGAAAACCATGTTGATATACTGACAACAGCCTGTTCTTCATCAGAAATCAGGTGTATAGATCTTCACTGTACTCTAAACTGAAAATCCAATACTTGAAAGAAGGTATTACCCCCATAATGTTCGATGAGACTGGAATCTTTTCTTTCAATTGCCAACAGTTTGTCCAGGAAGACTCATTGTTACAAGTGATATGTTACTGCTTTTCAATTGATTGATTAGGATAATATCTTAAGGAAAAACACACGAAAACTTTAGTGAGGGGGCTTGAAAATTATACTTTTCGCCGAGCGGTTGCGAAATCAAATTTTCTTCGAAAGAGTTGTACTGGCGTGGATTCGAGAATGCTGTGTGAGATTCAATAAAGAATCACCAAAATAATTTTTCTTACCGAAGATTCTGTCTTTGAAGATCTCTGGACCGTCTCGTGACTGGAATACATCTGGATAATTGGCACTAGTTTATTGACTCTATATTTCTATTGAATTTTCATTAATGGAAAACTTATCAGATCTTTTGAGATCTGTAACTTCTACTGAATGAATTCTTTTGAGACCTGTACTTTCACACTGAATATGGTTCAGACTTCTATAACATTCCTCCCTCATTCATTCGAATAAAAATACTCATTGACCATAAAACCATGTTGATATACTGACAACAATCTGTTTTTCATCAGAAATCAGGTGAATAGATCTATACTGTACATCTAAAACAAATCTAATACTTGACAGGAGGTATTAGCCCTATAACTCTCAATTAAACTGGAATCTTTTCGTTTAAATGCTAACTTCAGTTTGTCCAGGAAGACTCACTTGTTACAAGCGATATGTTACTGCTTTTCAATTGATTAATCAGGATAATATCTTCAGGAAAAACACACAAAAACTTTGGTGAGTGGGCTTGAAAATTATACTTTTTGCTGAGCGGTCGCGAAATCAAATTCTCTTCGGAAGAGTTGTACTGGCGTGGATTCGAGAATGCCGAATGAGATTTGATGAAGAATCACCAATATGATTTTCCTTACCGAAGATTCTGTCTTTGAAGATCTCTGCACCATCTCGTGACTGGAATACATCTGGATAATTGGCACTAGTTAACTGACTCTATATTTCTATTGAATTTTCAATTATGGAAAATTTATCAGATCTTTTGAGATCTGTAACTTTTACTAAATAAATAATTTTGAGACCTGTACTTTCACACTGAATATGGTTCAGACTTCTTTTTCTTATAAAATTCCTCCCTCATTCATTCGAATAAGAGTACTCATCGACCATAAAACCATGTTGATATACTGACCACAGCCTGTTTCTCATCAGGAATCAGGTAAATAGATCTATTCTGTATATCTAAAGAAAATAATACTTGAGAGAAGGTATTACCCCTATAGTTTTCAACAAGACTGGAATATTTTCGTTTAGATGCTAACTTCAGTTTGTACAGGAAGACTCACTTGTTACTGCTTTTTGATTAATTAATTAGGATAATATCCTTAGGAAAAACACACAAGAACTTTGGTGAGTGCGCTTGTAAATTATACTTTTTGCCGATCGGTTGCGAAATCAAATTCTCTTCGAGAGAGTTGTATTGGCGTGGATTCGAGAATGCCGTATGAGAATTGATAAAGAATCACCAAAATAATTTTCTTTACCAAAGAGTCTGTCTTTGAAGATCTCTGCACCATCTCGTGACTGGAATACATCTGGATAATTGGCACTAGTTTACTGACTCTATATTTCTATTGAATTTTCAACTATGGAAAACTTATCACATCTTTTGAGATCTGTAACTTCTACTAAATGAATTCTTTTGAGACCTGAACTTTCACACTGAATATGGTTTAGACTTCTTTTCCTCATAACATTCATCCCTCATTCATTCGAATAAAAATACTCATCGAGCATTTGAGTAGTTGAATTTAATTTAGCTCAGTTGAATGAATTATCTGTGGTTTGGTCCGTCATATAACTAATAAGATATCAGAAATTATATCCATGCGATAAATCTTAGTGTTTGAATAGTAATGAAATTTAATCGATTGAACTTATTATGAATTGGACTACTACTTATTTGAATGATGATTTTGACCAATTTAAAATAAGGTTGACAAGGCCTATACCGCGTGTCAACGAATCTATTAGACAAGTCATGACTTCTAGAATATTAGGTGTAAGTATCCAAATGAGATTTAGTATCGGTAAATGGTATGTGAAGAGGAGAGTTCTCGCTTATTTTTTACTACACCGTATATTGTAACATTTTTGGATTTCTGAAAAAATTCTGGATTAGAATTTGACATTTTATGCCCACTTCATTTTTTTCGAGTCACTCTTAATATTGCATCTAGGTGGTCATGATCGGACTTAAACTAATCTGAGGACCTCAGGTGATGTCAGAAAATTACAATCGCAAAGTTTTAGCGACTAGTATGATAGATAGGGGTAATAAAAGTTGGCAAAATTACATTTTCGTATCTGATAATTATTTTTCAAATGGCGACCATTTTTTGACAACCACTTTCAGAAAAAAGGATTTTTTGACGAATCGAACGATACTAATTTATTTGCAATTGGATCAAAAATAAGAACATAAGTTAAATATTACCAAGGAAAATACTGGATAATAATGTATTTACTTTTGTCAAGTATGCCATGGATAGCCATGATGCATAATATTTTGCAGTTATTTTTATCAAGTCTTCTTTGGAAAAAAAACTCATTTAGGTAACAACAGTGACATAAGTTTTATGAGTAAACAGTAAAAGTTCCTTAATTTTCGTCAAATTTCAGTTTGATTTTCCTTCAAAATAGTGTATACTCGAAGTGAAAATGTGGATATGTTATTAATATTTGAGGAGCAACTGAGCAAAACGCAGTAAGTCCACAATATGTGCCTTCGAGTAAATGACGAAAAACTAGTTGAATCAGATTTATTCGAAAACAGATATTCATTCGTTTACAAATTGTGATGAATAACACTTTTGAAAAGGTTGGAAGGTGATATTCTCCAAAAATACCGTTATATACAGGGTGTCCCAAACTCGATGGCCTATTAGACAATTCTGGAAAACGGGACATAGGATTATTTTGAAAATTTGGTTTCTCAAGTAATTAGTTCTGTTCTATCGATCTAAAATGTTTTCAGCGCTGCGACGTTGCCGCTTATATTGAAAAGTAGCAACAACTTTGATATTTTAAATAGGACACCCTATATATTATTGCATTTCTCGCTTTGATATTGCTTTTCGATAATTTTTGTATGATATTTTTCTGTACCTATCTCCAGTGGTTTTCGAGAAATTCATTGATTTCCTTATTTTTTGTATGAAACATACCTTTAATCAAATGTTTATTACTGTGGTATTTGGATTCGAAGACAGCTGAAATTTTAGATGTAGTTTGACAATGTCCTGTGTATTAGTTATGTCTACGGAAATTATTTTTCCATTATACAGGGTCGTTCAAAATTTGTGATTTTACCGATACATACAAAAGTGGTGAAAAGTGCATTTTTTCAAATGGAACATCCTGTATATTACCGAAAATCCTGAAAGACAATTGAAGTTCCTTTCAAATGATGTTCCATATTCCTATACCTAAATAGTCAAGTTTCCGAAATAAAAGCAAGTTTCTATAAAAATTGGATTATTTTGCCATATTTTGTATTAGGTAGCTATGCAATGTCATCAATAATAAAACGTTTGCGCGTACATTAACGTAAATTTGATTAGAAAAGAATCAAAATGGAAATTGTTTATTCTTCATGGTCAATGTGATCAAATTATAGCAAGAACATGCAAAATGTTCTGTAGTACATTGAAGTGTGTGACTGTTAAGATGACGAACTGATTGTACAAAGAATGATTAATATACAGGGTATTATAAACTCGATGGCCTATTAGACGTTTTTGGAGATCTGGGACATAAATACTTGAAATCTTGTATTCCACGATAAGTGATTGCGATCTACCTCTTGGAAATATTATCACGGTTGCAGTGTTGCCTCATCTGCTTGTAACTGATATCGACTTCCTAATTTGAAATGGGGAATACCCAGTATTTTATTCCGTATTTGAATTCTACTGATAAATACAAATAACTTTTACTGAACATGTCGTATACCTATTTCTACCTTTTATCGAATATTGATTATTTTGTAATTGTTTTGCTATCAAGATGGGACCGACTTCAATCCAAATATATTTTTATTACTTGAGTTTTTTTGGGCTTGTAACCTTCTACAACCTAAAAAATGATAGAATCAATATAGAAAATCTACACTTGTATAGATTTTCTATATTAATTCTATTATTTTTTAGGTTGTGGAAGATTACAAACCCAAAAAAACTCGAGTAAAACATGGATTTTTCTCCACAGAAAATGACGTTCGATTAATATCAAATACCTCCTCATCTGTTGCCCACAGAGGACTCAAATTCAACTTTCATCCAGAAAATATTGATTAATTTCAGTATTATCGAATGATTTGACCATATTTCATACAGAGTGTCTGAAAAACACGTTCTTGTAGGCGATAAGGAAAAACGGCCTTAAGTCATTCAGTTACCTGTGCCTGTTGAGAAATCATGATTCACTTTAAGTAGAACTCAATTTTATTTCAATCAAAAAACAAATGAAGATCATATTAATCGCTAATTCATTTTTCGAAGTGCTGACCATTTACACGCAAACATTCATGGATCGAAGTCATTACATGGTTGGTTGTTGCTCTTTGAACCTCTTCTGGCCGAATTTCCTCGAAAGCACGTATTATCCTCTGTTCCAATTCGTCCCTTGAATTCACAGGTGTTTCATATACAATCTGTTTGATTTTTCCCCAGAGGTAAAAATCTAGAGGAATTAGATCTGGGGATCGCGGTGGCCAAGGCTGTGGACCCAAGCGTCTTATCCACCGATCTTCAAAGGTTGTAGTCAGTTCTTTGCTCACTTCTTGTGTACAGTGAGGGGGGGGCACCATCCAACTGACACCAACAACTCTGATATACATGAAGCGGCAAACTGTCCAAGTCGCCAACTGTTGTTCTCAAAATATTCAAATATTTTCCAGAATTCATCATAAATACAATATGATAATTTACCATTCATTAGTAAATAAAACACATTTAAACTGAATTTTTCTTGAAATCCCCTTTTTTTTTTAAATGAGGATTTTCTGCAGCCCAAAAGGATTGTTTTTGCGAAAATTTAGATGCATCCGTCCATATTATTTTCTGAAGGAAATTTGGATCTTCACAAGTCCATGTTGAAGTCCATTCACAGAAATCAACACGTTTTGGAGGATCACCTCTATGTAGGGCATGAGCTTTGATGAATTTATAATCATGCATTTTATTTTTTTTTTAAATTAACCTTAATATACCTAAATCCACAGCGGCTCTCCTTAATGATACATGAGGGTAGGCGTGGAAATACCCCAAGACGTTAATTTCATTTACTTCGTCTCCAGTTATCGGCTTGATTTGATTTCTTGGTGCTTCAAGCACACAGCATAATTCCGTTCAATTCTTCTGAATTTTGTTCTATTCATATGCGGTAAATTTGGATGAAGTTCATTGAATTCTCTGCATGTTCTCGAAACAATTCTTTGGCACTCACCGTGAATATAAAACAAATTTAAAATATCTGCATTTGAATATGCATTATAATCCATTTTAATACTTTCTTCTGACAGAAACACTATGAAAATCACTGCTTGTCAAACTTGAAGTTTTTTTTGCTCTTTTCTGGTCACGGCACACTACAGATCATTTTAATTGGGAAATATGACCTATTTTGATTCGTTATACTGGGAATTCAAAATGATCACACACTTCAATATACTACAGAACATTTTGCATGTTCTTGCTATAATTTGATCACATTGACCATGAAGAATAAACAATTTCCATGTTGATTCTTTTCTAATCAAATTTACGTTAATGAACGCGCAAACGTTTTATTATTGATGACATTTCATAGCTACCTAATACAAAATATGGCAAAATAATCCAATTTTTATAGAAACTTGCTTTTATTTCGGAAACTTGACTATTTAGGTATAGGAACATGAAACATCATTTGAAAGGAACTTCAATTGTCTTTCAGGATTTTCGATAATATACAGGATGTTCCATTTGAAAAAATGCACTTTTCACCACTTTTGTATGTATCGGTAAAATCACAAATTTTGAACGACCCTGTATAATGGAGAAAGAATTTTCTTGGACACAACTAATACACAGGACATTGTCAAACTACATCCAGAATTTCAGCTGTCTTCGAATCCAAATACCGCAGTAATAAACATTTGATTAAAGCTATGTTTCGCACAAAAAATAAGGAAATCAATGAATTTCTCGAAAACCACTGGAGATAGGTATAGGGAAGTATCATACAAAAATAATCGAAAAGCAATAGCAAAGCGAGAAATGCAATAATATATAGGGTGTCCCATTTAAAATATCAAAGTTGTTGCTACTTTTCAATATAAGCGGCAACGTCGCAGCGCTGAAAATATTTTAGATCAATAGAACAGAACCTAAGAAACCAAATTTTTTAAATTATCCTATGTCTCGTTTTCCAGAAATGTCTAATAGGCCATCGAGTTTGGGACACCCTGTATATATTTTACAACTTTTTTACTGGATTTATGCTGGTTTGCTCAACCAATGTGTGGATTTATAGCATTTTGCCCAATACATAAGGAATTATTTCGTTTTGCTCAACCTGTTTTTGTATTTATTGCAGTTTGATCAAATGAACAAAATTTATTTGAATTTTGATTACGAAATAATACAACAAGTACTTGAAGAAACTCTTTGCTGGCCATCCCTTGATGATTTGCTCAACTACACGAAATAATTAACATAAATCTTTCTTGTGGATTTATTGCAGTGACCAACCACTCGGTGGATTTATGCCGGTTCGTTCCGTCAAAGAGCGGATTTATATCATTTTGCTTGGTTCTGCATTTTTGATATGGCAATTCTCAACGGATTTAGAGCGGTAGTATTCACTCGAAATATGTTGAAAACGGACTTAATGCGTTTTGCTCAATTGCTCCTCATTTGGAGAATGTCATAGAAATTCAAGGAATGCTGCCGAGTTGTATGCTCAGAGATTTTTCCGTATGTTGAGAATCGTTTCAGGCAATAAGGAAATCGAGAGGCGAAACAGAGTTTTATCATAAATGAAGAGACTGAGATTAACGTTCTTGCTATGGTTGAGGTTGATAAAATGGTTTATTTAAGAAAAATTAGTAGAGAAATGCAGATAAATCACGAATCGGCAAGAAAAATACTGAAAAAGCACGGATATCGAGCATTTAGATATCAGTTACATCAACATTTGTATGCTGACGATGGCGATAGACAAGTAGTGTTTTGTGATTGGCTGCTTCAAAATCATAGAGTTCACCCAAATTTCATCAACTTTATTCTATTTTCCGACGAATCACGATTTACAAATGATGGTATGTTCAATACCCTAACAACACAAGTTTATCCCCTGTACATCCCAGGGACGTCCTCCATTTGCTACTAGGACGTCCCTGGGATGTCCTTTGTCGGGACATGGTACATACTAGGGACGTCCCAGGGACATCTACTTTCCAAAAAAAGGACATCCAAGGGATATCCTTTTGGTACGTCCCAGGGAGTTTCACACATTACTCCAAGTAGGTGTACCGAATTGCATCTGTGTTTAATCTATGTGACATTATTTTCATCTCTGAATTCAGCACAAAATTTATTTTTCTCATACATTGTTATTTCGATATTTTATTTGGTCCAATTTTGGACACAATCGAATTACCTGAAATTTGTGTCAAATGAATACAAATCAAAGCTGTGTTATATTACAAAAAAAAAACGGTGTGATTTATGATGTTTCAGCAAATGTCATGAAATTATGGTTTTGCCTTCGAAAAAAAAAAAAAAAATGAGAGTGGTGGAAGCAGCTTCTTTATTTATTTTCATAGGCATGTTTCCAAATCAACCAGAGACATGCAAAATATAAAAATCAGTTATTTCGTATTCTTTTATATCTCTGGTTATACACGCAAATTTGTTCCCTTTTCTGAATTATACCAATTCTATTATCCTCGCTCAGATTTAGTACATGCAATCATAATACATATTGATGAAAATAAACAACCTTAAATTATGTGCTGAATATTCCTCCAGGAGTTTTCATGCTCAATTGAGACTTGGATTAACTTGGAATTGATTTATTAATTTCTATCCACTGGCTAATATAACTGACCTCCTTCATTGTTCTATCTCTATGATTTGTATTTTTACCTTCACCAGATTCTATGTAATGATAATGTGTGAATATCAACCTGTAAGTCTGTTCTCTCTTCTGTAGTGGAATCCAGCCCATAAACCAGTGTTAAGATTAAATGAAAAATTATTATTATCATCCAATTTCCTTGTGTTCCGTTTCACTGGACTTGTATTATCTCAGTGTAAACGTAGACGTGAATGATAATTGCCCTGTATATCTTCGTACATATCCTTGCGGTATGTTCTCATTATACTTATGAATACGAACTCTACTGTTACACCTTCATGTGGGATGCTTTGTTTGGAGTAATTGCCTCTAACAAATGGCCCACGACTATACCCTTAACAAGTACACCCGAATGTGAAATGTGACGTTGGCGTTGGAGGGGTTGAACTGCTTTCTCGGGTTTCTCTCCGCACTTTATGATATTGGTCCTCAAATTATCTGATTTTAAGACGTGTTGGCAAAATCACACTTGTCATCTTCGATCGATGTGTCATTGATGAATCGAATTATACTAACTGATCTCTTCGAGTTCGAGTCTCATTAACGAGACATCACCTAAATATGGCAAATGTGATTTGGTCATTTCCACACATAGATCTGCAAAAATGTCTCTCTCTATATAAATATATATATATATATATATATATATATATATATATATATATATATATATATATATATATATGAGGATTATTGATTCTTTGGTGTTGGGTTCATTCATTGCTGAATGTCCTAACAGATCCCGTTCATTTTGGTCTTTCGCCAAAGCTGTGGGAAGAAACTTCACTTCCAGCTCATTTCCTCCTCTAACCAAAGAAGATGGAACACTAGCAACGACTGCCCAGGAAAAAGCCAATATCTTTGCGCACCTATTTGCTGGAAATTCCACTCTAGATTCATCGGGAAAACAAACCCCGAACATTACACCTATTGACAGTCACATGCCCGAGATCACCTTTCGCCAACTTACTATCAGAAATATTTTGCTGGGTCTCAACACCAACAAAGCCTGTGGATCTGACGGAATCCCGCCGATTGTTCTCAAGAAATGTGCCCCCGAACTAACACCTGTTCTTTGCCTGTTCAACCACTCTTAGAATTTGGGGGTATTTCCGTCCAATTGGAAAATTGCAAGAGTACAGCCAGTCCCTAAAAAAGGCAAAAAGGCCTTACCTAGCAACTACAGACCTATCGCACTGCTATCTATTATTCCAAAGGTCATGGAAAAAGCCATCAACATCGAGCTCATGAAATATCTGGAAGACTCAGGAATTGTCAACGATAGGCAATATGGCTTCCGCCATCAGAGATCAACTGGTGACCTGCTCGCTTACGTCTCACATATATGGCAGCTATCTATTGAAAAGTATGGAGAAACTTTAGCTGTGGCATTAGATATCTCCAAGGCGTTCGATCGAGTTTGGCACCAGGGACTCCTCGCCAAGCTTCCGTCTTATGGCTTGCCCCTCAGCTGTGTTCTCTGCTTGCTAGTTTTCTCTCAAACAGGTCTCCATGTAGTGGTCGATGGAGTTTCATCTGACACTCTACTCATAAATGCTGGTGTTCCGCAAGGATCTATTCTCGCACCAAAACTATTTCTACTTCACATCAACGACCTGTTGAAAGCAACTTCATGTCCAGTACACAGCTTTGCCGTTGATAGTACCCTCCATACCGCTTTCTCTTCCAGGGCCCCTATATCAGCCCGTGAAACCAGAAATGAACGAGGAAGAAATGTTAATAATATAAATATGGACTTAGCAACAATTCTCGAGTGGGGATCTAATAACTTGGTAGAATTCAATGCAAACAAAACACAAGCATGTCTTTTCTCTAGAAAAGCCGATCTCACTGTGCCTAACATAACTTTGTCAGGAGTAACCATACCACTGAAGTCATCCATATCGATGCTTGGTATTACTATCAGCAATAACCTTTCCTGGGAAAATCACCTGAGGTCCATTGCCAAAAGTGCATCCCAAAAACTTGGTTTTCTGTTTCGTGCCAAGAGCTATTTCACCCCCACTCAGCTGCTTATGATCTATAAGGCACAGATCCGACCTGTCCTGGAATACTGTTCCCATATTTGGAGCGCGGCACCTAAACATATCCTGAGGCTATTGGATTCTGTCCAAAAAAGGGCAATTCGTCTCGTCGGTGATGCCTCGCTTACAAACTCGCTCACTTGTCTGGAACACCGTAGAAAAGTTGGCGATTTGTCTCTATTTTATAGATATTTTCATGGGCGATGCTCTTCTGAAATATCAACAATCGTTCCTGCTTTGGCAGTCTCTTCGAGACTAACCCGTCAAGTTCAGTCATTACACCCCTTCGTGGTCACTTTGGAGACCTGCAGAACATCACTTTCCAAAGACTCGTTCATCCAACGAACAGCGAGGCTTTGGAACTCATTCCTAGGAGGTGTTCCCGAGGCATACAACCTCAGAAATTAAGGAAGAACACCAACTCCTACCTCTTCCCTTGGTTCCACGATGTTCTCTGAACATTACAGGATATCCCTTTTCGTGGGAACCAGAATATAAAAAATTCGAAATTAATACATTTTATTCTGCGACGTTTCGATTGCCACCGAGTCTTCTTCAGGTTTTTGCTATAAAAATATGTTCGTTTGAATAAAAGTTTACATTATATATAGGATGTTTGTACTAACAAGAATATGGACTTACCTAAGAAAGTTTAGATTTACATGGAAAAATTAGCTGGGCATCATTTTGACATTTCTTCCTCTTCTCCATGGTGAGCACAAAAATTAAATAGTTCTTTGTGGAAGTAATTTGATAAACACACCACTCACGTGTTGGTATTTAACAATGTTGTTCTACTACTGAAATGACGTTGGAGTGATTTTGACGACGGTTTCAATGTTCTGATTGGTACAGGGTTCTGTTCTATTGTTTAGAAGCTGTGGGTTCCGCTAGCTTTACCGAGGGACGATGTGCAATAATTTTTGGGCAGATGGCGTGATAGTTGTGCGCAGTGTTGCTTGTTTAAATGATATAATGATATATCTGGTTCAAATTTGTGATGTCAGCGGTGGTTTATGCTGTTCGTTTTTTTTTATATGAATCATTTCAAGATTTTTTTAGTATTGAATTTAGTGGCCAAAATTTTGGTTTCGTGTAATTAAAATCATGATTTGTATTTTTTTATGTGTTTAGAGCTGTGGATGTGGCTTTAGCGTACTTATGGGATTTTATGCGGTTTTCCAAATACTGGGATGTTTATCCGATATATGCGTTGTTGCATGTTGGATCGTTGCATGGAATTTCATAGACTATGTGTGTTTTTTTATTTTGGAGGATTTTTTGTTTCAATTTAAAAAAATTGCTTTAGAATGTTTTCGAGCTTTTGTGGCTGACTTTTATGTCGTGTGGTTTTAGTATGTTACTGATTTTTTCTGATAGGCCTTTGGAGTAAGGGATGGAGACGTGGAATTTGTTATCAGTACGTTTGGGGTAATTTTCTTTATTGTAGAACTTTTTTATTCTATTTTAAAGATATTATCGATCAACTGGTTGTGGAAGTTATTGAGCTGGAGTGTTTTTTTAGCTTTGTTGATTGCTTTGGATCTGAATAATGGGTCGATCAAGTGTATGGCTCTATCTGCAAGTCCAATAATGACTGATTTTTTTTGTGTGATTATATATATATATATATATAATATATATATATATATATATATATATATATATATATATATATATATATAACTGGGCTGGTGGTTGTGAGCGTAGTGGCGCTGACTGATGTCCAGATGGTCCGAGTTTGAATCTCGGCACGGCTATCGAAATAAAAGATTATTTTTGTAGTTTCGTTGAGCGGGAGGAGATAGGTGACCAACCAAAGATTCTTGGTACCCAGATATCAATCCTTCGGACTGTCCACGGTTACCAGCCGGGTGGTGCTTCGGATGACACCTAAAAGGCTAAGGTCCCCATCTTCTTAACTCACATGAGTCTCTGACTTTCGAGGGTTGCTTTGCAACTGAGTTGGCGGTTAAAAACAATTTTTAAACAATATATATATATGTATGTATATATATATATATATATATATATATATATATATGTATGTATATATATATATATGTATGTATATATATATATATATATATATATATATATACGAAAGAGAATAATTCTTTACATTATATATAGATATATATATATATATATATTTTTTTTCTTTAGTTTGTTGACCACATATATATTTTCTTCAGTTTCTTGGAATAAAGGTCTGATTCAGTCAATTCATATAATTTTTCTTAACTACGTTTCGACATGGTATTTGTCATCATCAGGTCAAAACAAAATTATTTTATTTGAATTCTGCGTTCGCATTGTATGAACGTTAAGTAACGTTTATACAATATCCTATAAGTTTTTCACTGATTGAATTGTTTTGGAAATATATAAGGGTCTGTGGTTGTATACCAGGTGGTTCGGAAGTTATGGTGGGATTTATGTCATAAAATGTACTCATTCAACACCAAATATCTCAAAATCTCTACAATGTTCTTGATGATGATTTGTCGAATACAACACGATCTTCTATATCTCCATCTCATTCTTTATTGAACAGCCTATCACATCAATCCAGGGCTAGTGAAAATCATCTTATTGGAAAGCGCAGTTCTAATAGTTACAACACCATCAAGTTTCTAGTACACGGAAACGTCAAAATTTGGTCTGAAAACATTGTGAATCTTGTTTCATGAACAGCGTCATACAATGTTTATCGGCCACCAGATGTTGCTCCAGTATCTGAAAAAGACGAGTATATGGGATATCACACAAGCATATCAAGAATGAAGGGTACTTTAAAAAGGTTTTGCGGTAGTGATAAAAGATTTGAAAAAATCCAGAAAAGTTTATCCTTTAGTGGGACCCCAATTTTTAAGAATTTTTTAAAATTTCT
>JAFIRS010005216.1:0-62653 GCA_018342105.1 Gonioctena quinquepunctata
TTATGAAGGACATTTTCCATACATGAAATAATGTTGCAACTAACCTGAATCACGCTCCTCAAATTCCGTAGTTTGAGCGATGATGATATCGCGAAACGTTTCGAATAAACCATTCAAATCGCTGGATCGATCGACAATTTGGTTTGGGGAGTTGAATGATTTGACGTCTGTCAATTCCTGGGTTTGGATCACATAACTGCCGAACGCCTCCATGTTGACCTTGATCGAGTGGTGTAATTCGATGGTTTTTTCCAATAGTCCAATGACTCTGTGCTTGATCTCATTGAAAAATGGTCCATACTCAGTATACACATTATCGCTACTCACTCTATAGCTTACAATGCGACGCTTGAAAGCATTTTTGATCATGTGACGATTGGGTATTGTCACATTACAACATTCACATGTATGCAATGGTGGCGACGGGGGTGGAGATGTAGCTGGTGATGAGTCATCATTCCCATTATCCAATTTCATACGTTTCGTTGAAGGGCCACCTCGACAACTTTCGCGTTGATGACGACGCAAACTAGAACTACGAGTAAACGATTTACCACAATCACAAGAATACATCTTTTGAACTCTTAATAGTCGACAACACAAATAGCAACTGATGGCATGCACTCACGCACCTCTTTTATGTAGCAGTACAACGAATGTCACACTCCTCCCACTCTTAGGATGTATGTGATGTATCCCAAAATAAAATAACGTTACGGTGGACGAAGGCCACACATATGAAAAATCAATATGCCCCACGCTCTCACATACTATGACGCATCGCTCATGTTGATATGAGTCACTATGATCGTTCAAAACGGAATGGTGTGGTGGATATGAATGCCACGCGAAAATCAATATGTGTCCCCCCTCTCACTTGATTCGATTTCATAATATACATACTCAACAAATCAATAGCCCTATTACGCAGTGTCCAAGGTCATGATGAATCATCACAGAGTTGTCGGAGACTCTAAAAAATCAATAGACCCGAAGGCCATGCAAACACCCCCATTGATGAATCATCGCAGTGGTTAGGGTGATTGAAGAATATGAAAAGTAACGCTGATGCTAGTTCGAAGGTTATGCACCATACTCTCATGCATACTGAAATGAATGCGCGATCCCTTTCCCATCGACTAGCGTTACAAGGTCAACGAGAAATGAATCCCCAAGGTCATGCAAACACCACGCTATCTATCACCAGGGCACTTCAATGTCAATGATACACGACCTTCAACCTCCCCATCTCAAGGTTACAGTGGGGGGGGGTCAAATCAAATGCAATAGGCTGCAATTGGGGGCTGGGGGTCAAGGTCATGGGGAGGGGTCAAGGTCATGGGGAGGGGGTGGTTCCCTGAAACCGGCTCAAAACCACTACTTACTGGAATCCCTGTGTTTAGTAATTCATCCATAACATAAGTTGCAAGAATTGGTGAAATTGAAGATCCCATAGGAGTTCCAAAAGTTTGTCTGAAATATTTTCCATTGAATGAAAAATAGTTATTTCCAAAGAGGAATCTTATCAAGTTGGAAAAACAATCTTTTTCAATAGTACAGTGTCTACTGATGCGAACCCAATTTTTATCTATTGCTCTAAGTCAAGTATCTAGATAAACATTACTAAAAAGAGAGACAACATCCAAACTGGCAAGAACATAGTTATCTGGTAATTTGATTCTATTAAATTTTTTTGAAAATTCAAAGGAATCTTTGATCGAATAAATATTATCTGAATCATAAGCAATAGACAAAATATTCGTTAAAAAGGAAGCAATTTGTTCTGTAGGAGAACCTATGCAAGCTATAATAGGTCTCACTGATGAATTTGGTTTGTGAATTTTTGGTAAAGAGTAAAATTTAGGAGAAATACCATTATAACTAGTAAGCTTTTTTTCAACCGTGTCATCTATTTGATTCTTATCTTCAAGAGTTTTTATCAAATTATTATATTTTCTTTGTATTTTTGTTGTTGGATCATCATTTAGTTCAATATAGGAAGTACTGTTATTAATGATATCATTAGATAAATCTAGATATTGTTGTTTTTCCATAATAACAGTAACATTACCTTTATCTGACTGAGTAAAAATCAAATCTGGGTTATCTTTCAAAAATGTTCTTGACTTGTTATAAAGTTTCCGAAAAATATCATTTTTTCTATAGTCAACATTAAGTAAATGGTTGGTAATCACATTAGTAGCTCTAGCTATAGTAATGTTTCTTTTTTTATTGTCATTGATAGAGGAAGTGATGTAGTCTACATCTGCTAAAATGTTTTTTATAGAAATGTCTTTTTTTATTATTGGTTCGATACTAAATTTTGGTCCTAAAGACAAAAATTGTGAAATGTCTTCAGGAATCACTGTATATGATATGGTTTTTATCCAATTTGGAATTGTTTTCAATTTAATTTTATTTTCATTTTCTCTCAAATCATTCAATTTTTTTATATTCCTTGTTTTCATTTTATGAAATAATCTATTATATTGAATGATTTGTTTACTGTAAAAATTTGCAAAAATCAATTCGTTTGTAAACGAAATAATGTCTCTTTTTAATAGTATTAATGAATTTTCTAATTTGTTGATCAAAATTTGATTGGTGTCGATTTCAATGTTAATAAGTTGTACTCCTAACCTGTGATTTCGTTCAGGAATGTTTGTGTGAGCATTCTGTCTGAGTAGTAACTGCTGGACAGGTCTTGTCGTAGATATTATATGGTTAGGAAGAATGCCTCGTAGTCTGCACTGAAGTAAAAAACATCTTCTGTTGTATTCTTTTGCTAGTTTCATTTTCGTATTTGACCATGATTTGAATTTCTTCACTGTTATTAGTCCAAATGTAGTTCTTATATTCTCGTAGAACCCCATGTCCATAAATATGAAAGGAGGGTAGTCGCTGACTAGTTAAGAGTAAAACTAATAGTAGGGTCTGCAGCACTGTGAAAGAAAACTCTTTGAAGTTTTTCCAAGCTTTCGGAATCGTTTATTCCATCATCAGGGAGACTACAAATGGAAAAAATTGTGCCATATAAGAACTGTAAAACCAAATTATATGATACTTACATCTATCTTGAGGATGTTTACATATAAGTACATAATCGTATATAAGATACATTATTAATAGAAAATGACTTCTAGCTTTTGGATAATTATACTTTTGATAATTCATTTCAAATTACATTTCTGAACGAAAAGACAAATTCTTGTACATAGAAACAACATTCAGGTATTCATTCTCGGAACTGACAGTTACTAATCTGACAATGACACTATTCTCTTCGTAGAACAATTCAAATTCAGTTTAGGTTAGAATCACCACGTTCAGAAACTCTGACTTCTTGGTGTTTTATGTCGAGTGAAAGTAAAAAAGAATAAATTTCACTCAGATGGTTTATATCTGTTTTTTTATTGATGGAGTCATTCTCTTGATAGATAAAAGCCATTTCTAAGAAAGACCTTTTTGAAGGATGTGATTCTCTTGCAAGAACAGTTGTTGAAAGGTAGTTCATTTGGTGGTCACAATCATTGACATGTTTAGCTAAAGCACATCTCTCAGGATGTAGTCTACAATCACTCTTATGAGAAATGATTCTATCCTTCAATAATCTTGTACTTGTATATATTTTAAGATTTTAATTTTTAATTTTTTTTAAAAAATTGAAACTTGATTCATATCAGTAACACGTTCATTATGAGAATTGTTATTTTGTCTTATGGTATTATCAACTTCTGTTAAGGATGTGCTAAATAATATTTTTTTAACTAAAGACGGTGGATAAGAATTTTGTAAGAAAAGTTCTTGAAGTTTGTTCAAATTTTTGTTATGGAAAGATATATCAGAAATTTTGAGTACTCTGTCTTTCATTTGTTTCAACAAATTCACTTTCATCGAAAATTTGTGATAAGAAAAGAAATTCAAATACCTTCCTGAACTGCATGGTTTTCTATACCAATCAATCAATATTGTGTTATCAACCAATCGGATAAGTTTTGTATCAAGAAAAGGTACTGAGAGGTCTAAGTCTTCTGTTTCGATTGTGAATTGTATGAATGGGTCGTAGCTATTAAAAGTATCTAAAATTTCTGTTATACCATTTGTTGGTAAAGCTAAAATTATATCATCCACATATTTTTTGATGAAAAATAATTCAAAAGAGAGTACTGGAATCACTGTGTTTAGTAATTCATCCATAACATAAGTTGCAAGAATTGGTGAAATTGAAGATCCCATAGGAGTTCCAAAAGTTTGTCTGAAATATTTTCCATTGAATGAAAAATAGTTGTTTTCAAAGAGGAATCTTATCAAGTTGGAAAAACAATCTTTTTCAATAGTACAGTGTCTACTGATGCGAACCCAATTTTTATCTATTGCTCTAAGGCAAGTATCTAGATAAACATTACTAAAAAGAGACAACATCCAAACTGGCAAGAACATAGTTATCTGGTAATTTGATTCTATTAAATTTTTTGAAAATTCAAAGGAATCTTTGATCGAATAAATATTATCTGAATCATAAGCAATAGACAAAATATTCGTTAAAAGGAAGCAATTTGTTCTGTAGGAGAACCTATGCAAGCTATAATAGGTCTCACTGATAAATTTGGTTTGTGAATTTTGGTAAAGAGTAAAATTTAGGAGAAATACCATTATAACTATAAGCTTTTTTTAACCGTGACATCTATTTGATTCTTATCTTCAAGAGTTTTTATCAAATTATTATATTTTCTTTGTATTTTTGTTGTTGGATCATCATTTAGTTCAATATAGGAAGTACTGTTATTAATGATATCATTAGATAAATCTAGATATTGTTGTTTTTCCATAATAACAGTAACATTACCTTTATCCGACTGAGTAAGAATCAAATCTGGGTTATCTTTCAAAAATGTTCTTGACTTGTTATAAAGTTTTCGAAAAATATCATTTTTTCTATAGTCAACATTAAGTAAATGGTTGGTAATCACATTAGTAGCTCTAGCTATAGTGATGTTTCTTTTTTTATTGTCATTGATAGAGGAAGTGATGTAGTCTACATCTGCTAAAATGTTTTTTATAGAAATGTCTGTTTTTATTATTGGTACGATACTAAATTTTGGTCCTAAAGACAAAAATTGTGAAATGTCTTCAGGAATCACTGTATTTGATATGTTTTTATCCAATTTGGATTTGTTTTCAATTTAATTTTATTTTCATTTTCTCTCAAATCATTCAATTTTTTATATTCCTTGTTTTTATTTTATGAAATAATCTATTATATTGAATGATTTGTTTACTGTGAAAATTTGCAAAAATCAATTCGTTTGTAAACGAAATAATGTCTCTTTTTAATAGTATTAATGAATTTTCTAATTTGTTGATCAAAATTTGATTGGTGTCGATTTCAATGTTAATAAGTTGTACTCCTAACCTGTGATTTCGTTCAGGAATGTTTGTGTGAGCATTCTGTCTGAGTAGTAACTGCTGGACAGGTCTTGTCGTAGATATTATATGGTTAGGAAGAATGCCTCGTAGTCTGCACTGAAGTAAAAAACATCATCTGTTGTATTCTTTTGCTAGTTTCATTTTCGTATTTGACCATGATTTGAATTTCTTCACTGTTATTAGTCCAAATGTAGTTCTCATATTCTCGTAAAACCCCATGTCTATAAATATGAAAGGAGGGTAGTCGCTGACTAGTTAAGAGTAAAACTAATAGTAGGGTCTGCAGCACTGTAAAAGAAAACTCTTTGAAGTTTTTCCAAGCTTTCGGAATCGTTTATTCCATCATCAGGGAGACTACAAATGGAAAAAATTGTGCCATATAAGAACTGTAAAACCAAATTATATGATACTTACATCTATCTTGAGGATGTTTACATATAAGTACATAATCGTATATAAGATACATTATTAATAGAAAATGACTTCTAGCTTTTGGATAATTATACTTTTTGATAATTCATTTCAAATTACATTTCTGAACGAAAAGACAAATTTTTGTACATAGAAACAACATTCAGGTATTCATTCTCGGAACTGACAGTTACTAATCTGACAATGACACTATTCTCTTCGTAGAACAATTCAAATTCAGTTTAGGTTAGAATCACCACGTTCAGAAACTCTGACTTCTTGGTGTTTTATGTCGAGTGAAAGTAAAAAAGAATAAATTTCACTCAGATGGTTTATATCTGTTTTTTTATTGATGGAGTCATTCTCTTGATAGATAAAAGCCATTTCTAAGAAAGACCTTTTGAAAAATGTGATTCTCTTGCAAGAACAGTTGTTGAAAGGTAGTTCATTTGGTGGTCACAATCATTGACATGTTTAGCTAAAGCACATCTCTCAGGATGTAGTCTACAATCACTCTTATGAGAAATGATTCTATCCTTCAATAATCTTTTTGTTTGGCCAATATAATTCTTATCGCAATCATGACAAGGGATACTATAAATAACATTAGTAAGTGATAAAAAAGGAGTTTTGTCTTTTACTTTTGAATATATTTGTCTTATTGTAATGACTATTCTATTTGCAATTTTGATGTTTTCAAAAGGTTTAAAAATTCTGGTCAGTTTAGGTGTTATTTCTTTTATATAAGGTAACGAAGCATAAAAAATTGAAACTTGATTCATATCAGTAACATGTTCATTATGAGAATTGTTATTTTGTCTTATGTTATTATCAACTTCTGTTAAGGATGTGCTAAATAATATTTTTTTAACTAAAGACGGTGGATAAGAATTTTGTAAGAAAAGTTCTTGAAGTTTGTTCAAATTTTTGTTATGGAAAGATATATCAGAAATTTTGAGTACTCTGTCTTTCATTTGTTTCAACAAATTCACTTTCATCGAAAATTTGTGATAAGAAAAGAAATTCAAATACCTTCCTGAACTGCATGGTTTTCTAAACCAATCTATCAATATTGTGTTATCAACCAATCGGATAAGTTTTGTATCAAGAAAAGGTACTGAGAGGTCTAAGTCTTCTGTTTCGATTGTGAATTGTATGAATGGGTCGTAGCTATTAAAAGTATCTAAAATTTCTGTTATACCATTTGTTGGTGAAGCTAAAATTATATCATCCACATATTTTTTGTGAAAAATAATTCAAAAGAGAGTACTGGAATCACTGTGTTTAGTAATTCATCCATAACATAAGTTGCAAGAATTGGTGAAATTGAAGATCCCATAGGAGTTCCAAAAGTTTGTCTGAAATATTTTCCATTGAATGAAAAATAGTTATTTTCAAAGAGGAATCTTATCAAGTTGGAAAAACAATCTTTTTCAATAGTACAGTGTCTACTGATGCGAACCCAATTTTTATCTATTGCTCTAAGGCAAGTATCTAGATAAACATTACTAAAAAGAGAGACAACATCCAAACTGGCAAGAACATAGTTATCTGGTAATTTGATTCTATTAAATTTTTTTGAAAATTCAAAGGAATCTTTGATCGAATAAATATTATCTGAATCATAAGCAATAGACAAAATATTCGTTAAAAAGGAAGCAATTTGTTCTGTAGGAGAACCTATGCAAGCTATAATAGGTCTCACTGATAAATTTGGTTTGTGAATTTTTGGTAAAGAGTAAAATTTAGGAGAAATACCATTATAACTATTAAGCTTTTTTTTAACCGTGACATCTATTTGATTCTTATCTTCAAGAGTTTTTATCAAATTATTATATTTTCTTTGTATTTTTGTTGTTGGATCATCATTTAGTTCAATATAGGAAGTACTGTTATTAATGATATCATTAGATAAATCTAGATATTGTTGTTTTTCCATAATAACAGTAACATTACCTTTATCCGACTGAGTAAGAATCAAATCTGGGTTATCTTTCAAAAATGTTCTTGACTTGTTATGAAGTTTTCGAAAAATATCATTTTTTCTATAGTCAACATTAAGTAAATGGTTGGTAATCACATAAGTAGCTCTAGCTATAGTGAGGTTTCATTATTAGTTTTTAATAAATTTGGTTTTTAATAAATTTTATATAAACTTTTTTTTTATTTTAAATTTTGGCCAAAAAAAATTAAATCTTCAGGAATCACTGTATTTGATATGTTTTTTATCCAATTTGGATTTGTTTTCAATTTAATTTTATTTTCATTTTCTCTCAAATCATTCAATTTTTTTATATTCCTTGTTTTTATTTTATGAAATAATCTATTATATTGAATGATTTGTTTACTGTAAAAATTTGCAAAAATCAATTCGTTTGTAAACGAAATAATGTCTCTTTTTAATAGTATTAATGAATTTTCTAATTTGTTGATCAAAATTTGATTGGTGTCGATTTCAATGTTAATAAGTTGTACTCCTAACCTGTGATTTCGTTCAGGAATGTTTGTGTGAGCATTCTGTCTGAGTAGTAACTGCTGGACAGGTCTTGTCGTAGATATTATATGGTTAGGAAGAATGCCTCGTAGTCTGCACTGAAGTAAAAAACATCTTCTGTTGTATTCTTTTGCTAGTTTCATTTTCGTATTTGACCATGATTTGAATTTCTTCACTGTTATTAGTCCAAATGTAGTTCTTATATTCTCGTAAAACCCCATGTCTATAAATATGAAAGGAGGGTAGTCGCTGACTAGTTAAGAGTAAAACTAATAGTAGGGTCTGCAGCACTGTAAAGAAAACTCTTTGAAGTTTTCCAAGCTTTCGGAATCGTTTATTCCATCATCAGGAGACTACAAATGGAAAAATTGTGCCATATAAGAACTGTAAAACCAAATTATATGATAAATTATTGAAATGACTTCTTGATTAATTTAAAAATTTTTTAGAAAAAAAATTTTTTTAAATTACATTTCTAACGAAAAGACAAATTTTTGTACATAGAAACAACATTCAGGTATTCATTCTCGGAACTGACAGTTACTAATCTGACAATGACACTATTCTCTTCGTAGAACAATTCAAATTCAGTTTAGGTTAGAATCACCACGTTCAGAAACTCTGACTTCTTGGTGTTTTATGTCGAGTGAAAGTAAAAAAGAATAAATTTCACTCAGATGGTTTATATCTGTTTTTTTATTGATGGAGTCATTCTCTTGATAGATAAAAGCCATTTCTAAGAAAGACCTTTTTGAAAGATGTGATTCTCTTGCAAGAACAGTTGTTGAAAGGTAGTTCATTTGGTGGTCACAATCATTGACATGTTTAGCTAAAGCACATCTCTCAGGATGTAGTCTACAATCACTCTTATGAGAAATGATTCTATCCTTCAATAATCTTTTTGTTTGGCCAATATAATTCTTATCGCAATCATGACAAGGGATACTATAAATAACATTAGTAAGTGATAAAAAAGGAGTTTTGTCTTTTACTTTTGAATAAATTTGTCTTATTGTAATGACTGTTCTATTTGCAATTTTGATGTTTTCAAAAGGTTTAAAAATTCTGGTCAGTTCAGAGGTCTAAGTCTGTTTCGATTGTGAATTGTATGAATGGGTCGTAGCTATTGAAAGTATCTAAAATTTCTGTTATACCATTTGTTGGTAAAGCTAAAATTATATCATCCACATATTTTTTGATGAAAAATAATTCAAAAGAGGGTACTGGAATCACTGTGTTTAGTCCCATAGGAGTTCCAAAAGTTTGTCTGAAATATTTTCCACTGAATGAAAAATAGTTATTTTCAAAGAGGAATCTTATCAAGTTGGAAAAACAATCTTTTTCAATAGTACAGTGTCTACTGATGCGAACCCAATTTTTATCTATTGCTCTAAGGCAAGTATCTAGATAAACATTACTAAAAAGAGAGACAACATCCAAAAAGCTTACTAGTTATAATGGTATTTCTCCTAAATTTTACTCTTTACCAAAAACTCACAAACCAAATTTATCAGTGAGACCTATTATAGCTTGCATAGGTTCTCCTACAGAACAAATTGCTTCCTTTTTAACGAATATTTTGTCTATTGCTTATGATTCAGATAATATTTATTCGATCAAAGATTCCTTTGAATTTTCAAAAAAAAATTAATAGAATCAAATTACCAGATAACTATGTTCTTGCCAGTTTGGATGTTGTCTCTCTTTTTAGTAATGTTTATCTAGATACTTGCCTTAGAGCAATAGATAAAAATTGGGTTCGCATCAGTAGACACTGTACTATTGAAAAAGATTGTTTTTCCAACTTGATAAGATTCCCCTTTGAAAATAACTATTTTTCATTCAATGGAAAATATTTCAGACAAACTTTTGGAACTCCTATGGGATCTTCAATTTCACCAATTCTTGCAACTTATGTTATGGATGAATTACTAAACACAGTGATTCCAGTACTCTCTTTTGAATTATTTTTCATCAAAAAATATGTGGATGATATAATTTTAGCTTTACCAACAAATGGCATAACAGAAATTTTAGATACTTTTAATAGCTACGACCCATTCATACAATTCACAATCGAAACAGAAGACTTAGACCTCTCAGTACCTTTTCTTGATACAAAACTTATCCGATTGGTTGATAACACAATATTGATTGATTGGTATAGAAAACCATGCAGTTCAGGAAGGTATTTGAATTTTTTTTTCTTATCACAAATTTTCGATGAAAGTGAATTTGTTGAAACAAATGATAGACAGAGTACTCAAAATTTCTGATATATCTTTCCATAACAAAAATTTGAACAAACTTCAAGAACTTTTCTTACAAAATTCTTATCCACCGTCTTTAGTTAAAAAAATATTATTTAGCACATCCTTAACAGAAGTTGATAATACCATAAGACAAAATAACAATTCTCATAATGAACGTGTTACTGATATGAATCAAGTTTCAATTTTTTATGCTTCGTTACCTTATATAAAAGAAATAACACCTAAACTGACCAGAATTTTTAAACCTTTTGAAAACATCATAATTGCAAATAGAACAGTCATTACAATAAGACAAATATATTCAAAAGTAAAAGACAAAACTCCTTTTTTATCACTTACTAATGTTATTTATAGTATCCCTTGTCATGATTGCGATAAGAATTATATTGGCCAAACAAAAAGATTATTGAAGGATAGAATCATTTCTCATAAGAGTGATTGTAGACTACATCCTAAGAGATGTGCTTTAGCTAAACATGTCAATGATTGTGACCACCAAATGAACTACCTTTCAACAACTGTTCTTGCAAGAGAATCACATCTTTCAAAAAGGTCTTTCTTAGAAATGGCTTTTATCTATCAAGAGAATGACTCCATCAATAAAAAAACAGATATAAACCATCTGAGTGAAATTTATTCTTTTTTACTTTCACTCGACATAAAACACCAAGAAGTCAGAGTTTCTGAACGTGGTGATTCTAACCTAAACTGAATTTGAATTGTTCTACGAAGAGAATAGTGTCATTGTCAGATTAGTAACTGTCAGTTCCGAGAATGAATACCTGAATGTTGTTTCTATGTACAAGAATTTGTCTTTTCGTTCAGAAATGTAATTTGAAATGAATTATCAAAAAGTATAATTATCCAAAAGCTAGAAGTCATTTTCTATTAATAATGTATCTTATATACGATTATGTACTTATATGTAAACATCCTCAAGATAGATGTAAGTATCATATAATTTGGTTTTACAGTTCTTATATGGCACAATTTTTTCCATTTGTAGTCTCCCTGATGATGGAATAAACGATTCCGAAAGCTTGGAAAAACTTCAAAGAGTTTTCTTTTACAGTGCTGCAGACCCTACTATTAGTTTCACTCTTAACTAGTCAGCGACTACCCTCCTTTCATAATATATATATATATATATATATATATATATAAATGTATTGTTATGATGATGTTTTATTACGATTGTATTGTGTTCTATTTGTTATGAATGATTATTATTATAAGTCTTCATTATTTTTTTCCCCTTTTTCATCTGCTTTTCGACTACCTCTCACAAAAATTAACTCCGGCCATGATATTCTTACCCTTTTTCAATATACCATTTACCTTTCCTTCATTACCTTTTCCCAGCTCAGTCGGTACGCCTATAAAGATATGATCATCTCTAACTCAGGAGGATTGCAGTTGCGCCATCTAGTTGTTATTTCGGAGTCAATATACTGTTTTATGGAAATATAGCTAGTAATATGATCAAAAGATGAATAATGAGTCCAGAAAATCATAAAATTTTTGTTCTTTTATTCAAAAGAATCCTTAAATTACCTTCGCCTGCGATATCTACTTCATTTGTATATAATTTCCAGCCAATGTAATTGAGAATGTCAAATAAGTTGCTCGTGCGCAATCAATGAACTTGCAAATAAATGTTTGTAGGTTATGTTGAGATTATGAGAATGAATAAGAGTGAAAGCTCAATACGGTGAATAGGTGTTATTGAATGAACCGTTAAAAGTGTCTGCCCCGAATACTCTCACTTCAGTTAGTTTTGTTGAAAAAAGTACCCGATGTTTGTTCCGCTGTTGCACTCTCGCGAATCCTGGCTGCATTGTGTGGCCATTGCTTCACTAACGTTGGTCCTCCTTGCTGTCGGTTGCATCATGCATAGGAAATCTCATGTGATTTGGAGGTAAGTGTTCTTGGTCGATTCCAAGCCTGGTGGTTTCTGGATTTCGTTTGACTTGTTTAATAGTAGATATACTTAAGTTGCTATTGTATTTCCGTTGATTTTTGGTGATCCAATTTTCATCACAGCTTCTCCAAAATTTATTTCTTTCTTTCGACCCCTTAATTTTCTTTTTTCCATAGCAACCATCACTTTTTGTTTCTAGGCACAAATTTTCAGTTTTTACACTCTTTTCAAAACACCTTTTCTTATTTCTAAACTATAATACGTATTTTATTTACTACTCATATTTCTATACATAATATTATTTATACAGAGTTGTTCAAAATTATTTCCTAACAATTATCTGTTCTCAAACTTCATATTTCTATGATTTCCCATGGAAAATAGTTTGACATGTCCCTGTCATGTTTCCTTGTGACTCAAGATTAGCCTACAGGATGTTCTATTGTAGATTATTTTTGGCTATTCGAATTCTAAGATTTTATTTGTGAGTTTTGATTTCTACACTTTTACTTGTTGTGCAAATGAAATAGATTGTTGGAAACATACTGATTATAAAATAAAATCTCCACTGCTCAACTCTTAAATTATCTGCGTTGACCAAAGGTTTCAAAGATTCTAAGTACACAGAAAACTTGTAAAATCAATCATAGCAGGTATCCATATGTGATGTATGAATATCATTATATCCAATTTCTATCCTTTTTATCTTTAACCTATACACATATATATATATATATATATATATATATATATATATATATATATATATATATATATATATATATATATATATATATATATATATATAAAATCAATATATATATATATATATATATATATATATATATACAGTGGGGATAACGGGATATTCAGTCAGCACAAGTGTTGAATTATGAAAAACTCTTTAATACGTTGGACCGAGCTTTCGTTTCAATTTTGAAACTCCTTCAGGATCAGTAATATGGGTGGTTGATTGATGAACATTAACTTTTGAAAAAAACTTAAAATATATGTAAACATAGAAAACCATCAAAGAAGATTAAATCTAAAAAACCATGGATTACACCTGGACTAATCATATCTATCAACCGCAAAAATAAATTATACAGAACGTCACAAATCAATCCACATAACATTATACTCCGAAATGAATATACAGCATATAAAAATAAATTAAATAGACTCTTATAGAAATCAAAGAAGGATTACTATAGAGGCTTGATAGAAAATAATAAAAACACTTCTAAGAACATGTGGCAATGCGTCAATAAAATATGTTGTAAGGCAAAAACTGAAACAAAAATTGAGCAAATAACAAACCGAAAAAAATTAAATAATTGCTGATAGAAACGATATAGCAAATGAATTCAACAACTATTTCTGTGGCTTGGGAAAAACTTTGGCCGAAAAAATCAATATCCCCAATAATTTTGAAGAAAAAATCAATAACGTAAAAAACACAATATATCTCTTCCCAACTGATGAATCTGAAGTAATAAAAATAATCAAAACACTAAAAAATAAAAATCACCGGGAAAAGATAACATACGGTCAGAAACATTGAAAAAAATATGTAATCAAATCGCTGCTCCAATAACGTTTCTAATTAATAAATGTTTCAACACACGATTGTTCCCCAAACTATTGAAGATGGCAATTGTCGAACCCTTATTTAACACGTTCACGGACACTCTGGTAAACTAGGAGGTGTTTTACGTTGCACCTCAATATTTTCAATACTCTTGAAAGGTACATATGGGCTTCTTATAAAAAAAATAGAAAGGAAATGTAGTGAAAAAAGCAAATGTCTATAAACGTCCCTGTCACATTCAAGACATTTTTCTATGCATATTATGACATGGGACGTCTATATACGTCATGTTGAAATGTTGAAAAACTAGAACAGTTTTATTGATGCCACATTTTGAAATATGGAGCAGGACATAATGGTGGTGTCACATCTCTATCTAGTTTCCTATCGCATTTTATTTTTTGTACATTATCGGCTCTCCAACAAGATTTACTTGTACTGGAATTATTTCAGGATAATGTTGGGTATTGGGTGCTTGTATCAGTCTAACTCTTTTGAAACCTTCCTTCACTAGATTTCTTCATCTTCAACATTCTAAACCGCAATATCAAGTAAATGGAAAATAAATTTTTTATACCAGCGTATAGTTTTTCTCGGCCACCTATAATAACTCAACATCTGGTTGCTTTTGTCTATTCCAAAAATATTCCGTTTGTAGGCATCAATTTCACAAGGCTTCACTTTTTGCACGCAGTATTATTATTAATGCTCAACGTATTATCATGCATTCTGTGCTTTTTGCTGATCACATATTTTTGAGGCCCCCACAGATTCAAAACAAAAGGACAGTGGTGAATTACCACAACTTCAATGGATATCCAACGTCTGGGAACGTACGGGCTCTAAAATGGGGGTATTTAGAAAGACGTCTAAAGACGTTATATAATTAAAGTTCCACAACGCTCACGTAGCCTTCGACGTCTATGCACGTCGTTGTGAATGTGTTAAAAAAGGCGATAAAAAAGAACTCGGAAATTATCGTCTAATAAAATAAAATATTTGAAAAAAATATTGAAAATGCGACTTGTAAAATTTCTAGACAAACACGATGTAATTTCAGGGAGTCAGTATGGCTTTAGAGAAGGAAAGTAAACTGAAGACGCAATTTGTGCATTAACATCAAAGATATATAAAGCAATTGATTCAAAAAAACCTTCACTCTGTGTATTTGTTGACCTCTCTGAAGCCTTTGATACAGTATGCTACCAACATTTTTTGAGAAAACTACAAATAAACGTGATTAGAGGAAATGCATACAAATTTTCGAAGAGATACTTCTCAAACCGTCACCAACAAGTCTGTATAGAGGGTACCATTAGCAAAATGAGAAATATCACATACGGTGTGCCACAAGGTACTTTTCTTGGGTCACTACTATTCACACTTTACATCAATAGTTTATTATCAATGGATATAGAAGGTTGTGCCCTCAGTTTCGCTGATGATACCGCAATATTCTATCAATCTGAAGACTGGAAGACCCTCAAAACCGAAGCGGAACTGGATTTCAAAAAAATCAAAGATTGGTTAAGATACAACGAACTAACCCTTGATATATAAAAGATAAAATATCTCCCGTTCACCTCATACGCAAATAAAACTTACCAAACCTTAGGTGATCTTGTTGTTGATCGTGAAACCATAATTCCTGAAGAGAAGTCGATGAAATACCTAGGAATAATCATTGATTGGCACCTACGATGGGACTTGCAAGCAAAACATATTTGTAATAAGCTAAGAGGCTTCCTTTCACGTTTCAAATACTTGAGAAAAATTCTGGACATAGCTCATTTAAAAACTATTTATTTTTCTCTGATACAGTCTCAACTTTCGTACGGGATCCTAGGTTGGGGAGGTATAAATGACTGTAGTTTAAATAATATTGTCACTTTACAAAAATGGATAATTAGAATTATATACGATGAAAAAATAACCTACTCAGGTGACACACTGTAAAGAGAAAGTCAACTGTTCGACCCAAGACAGCTCTTCTGTCTCAAAATCATAATTGGCATTTACCAAAAAAAAAAACTAATTGAGCACATCGAACATAGCCATTACACTCGGAGCAGAGAAATGAATTTTTCAGTGCCAAAATGTAAAAAAAGCGTGAGGCAACGTAGTATTGAATTTTTGAGTCCAAATACAACATCCCACAAGACCACTTGCAATCCATCGAAAACTTCAACTCATTCAAAACTAATATAAAGAAATGGTAACGACATACGGAGAGATATATAATACACGATATAGTTAACAATAAATTACAAGGACTCCCTCTCAAGTACTGAAGTACTGAATAAGCTCAACAGTTTTCAGAACTTTATTACACTACTAGTAATCATCATGTGATACTTTTGAATGAAAGTGTCTGTTTACATTTATAATTATCGTAACTCATATTTTTTTATATTATACGTATATTTTATTTTCATTTAACTTTTCCAATGTTTTATATTGATATTTTATATTCATTCAACATTTCACATTTTTATAGTTCTGTTTTATCTGTGTTCTATATCTTATAATTACGTCTTCATCCATATGATGAAGTCCCATATGTATACCTTATATATAGTGTCATAACTACCAGTCTATTCTCAAGAATTGGTTCATGTGTCTTATTTCACTTTGCTGTCATCAACCAGCCTCACCTAACCAGTAAACCTGTCCACTTTTCATGTATTTCTTCACACACTACATTCAACATCTATCAATATATATGTTTATATGTGAATAAAATTCTACACACCATCTATCACGCACAAGCTGTACCCAATACAGCTTCAGTGATTACCCTGTTTATTAATATTCATTAAAATATTATATGACACACAGTTTGAAAATTCATGAATGAACATTACTATTATTATTATTTATCGGAATGGTGTTATAACACCATCCGAGTCCAGGATTATAGAGATGAAAGGGAGTAGCCCTCAAAGAGGAGTGTTAACCATAGACACGAGTTTCAGGCTCTCCGGCCCTCATCAGTAGTTGTAGTCCATATTTAATAATGGTATTTGTTAACAATGAATTGAATTTATTCAATTTGAACAAACTGTTTTCCCAGTGTATCTGTCTTGATTACACCGTGATGGGGCATATGATATGTATCGGATTCAGTGTGTGATGGGTCAACTACTTCCATGTGGTATTCAGTCATAAAATCTATATAATGACATCTTGATCTTTTTGCAATTCTTGGTCTAAGGCTAGAAATCGTTTGATAGCTTGATCCTTAGATTCACCTAGATCGAGATTTCTTCATTGGAAAGGATTCAACAAATCTACCCTGATTACTTCTTGTGGTATTATTCAAAAAATGTTATGCAGAGTTTTTTGGAAACATTCCTAATTCTCCAGAATTTTTGTAGACATGGTCTGTGCTAAAATGGCATTTTACATTAGATTGAGTTCTCCTGTAGGCTCCGGAAATGACTCAGCCAAACCTGGTTATTTACATTGAGGGTTTATTGTGATCTAGCTCTATTCGACCAACGCATGAATTTTCCCAAAATACATCTGCATCTAACAATATGCTGATTTCTCCTGTTTATTGAAGTTAGGTTCAGCCAATCTACCTATATTCTTTGGGATATTTGAAGCGTATCAATTGATTTTTCATGTCTGGCAAATCATTCGAGATTTTTGAGATTACTGAAAACTTGAAGGTGTATGAAATTTGCCAACACAAAATTGTAGAAAAATATTTCATTTATATTGTACCCTGGAAAAATTTGATTTAGCTTTTCTTAATCTATAAGGTTGAGTGAATTGAAAGTGATGAAACTAGATTGACTGCCGCAATCTAAAAGTGCCCTGATTGTGACCGAGTAACTTGTACGCATGCTGTTGACAATAGTACCTCGTCTATATCACTCGTGGCGAAGAGTATGATTTGATGTCTAACTCCAGTATCGACATATTCTTTAGTTGTTTGTTCGCTTGAACTTGCGGTATTCAGATACAATAAGGTATAATGACCATTGTTACATTGCTTGCAAGGACCAAATTTACATGTTTGAATGACCACCCATTAGACAATTGGTGCATAATCTGGATTTAGGTGTGAGAAATCTACACATGCGTAGATGAGATGACCCTTTTTGCCATATGAACATTTCGGACTTGCATTTGTCAAGCTTTTGGTCAAGCTTCGTTGTTAGTAAGTAGTTTGTTGAAGATTATCATTCACACGGAAAGCTGGCTACAGGACGAGCAACATGCCTCGATCCACAAACTATTTTACCTGGAAAAGGTTCGATTGTTGTCGGCAAAGCGAAAGCCTGGCCGTCAGAAAGCGCGCTGGAAGATAAGTGCGTGGGCGGGCGATCAAACCTGTAAATTTCCCGACAATACAAACTGTCGATTGGCACGGCTGAAAATTCACATGGATATCGGGGGGAAAAGAAAAATGGAAGGAAAATAATTGCCAGAAGAGTAGGTGGAAAATAAAGGCTTGTCAGAAGCTCCAAAGTTGCGAAAAATCTCGTAGAATTTACATTTCTGACAATTTGCGTTTGTATTGCTTACGTATAGAATGAACTACGTGCAAAGTGTCAGAAGGCAAAGTGGAAAAGAGATCATGAGAATTCGCGTGCAAAGTGCGTGATCGTCTTGTGGTGCGCGACGCAGCGCCCAGCAACCGCTAGCGCTTTTCTCACCGTACATATTTTATAGCACTTCTGACAATTTTTTTAAATATTCATGCAGGACTAAAGGAACTATTGTTAAATTGTCAGAAGCGAGATCAGAATCAATTGAGAAGAATTGATAAATATAATTAATTTTTTAACGTATCGTTAACAACATTTTGCGTGATTTTCATTATATTTGATAAAAGCATGTTGAAATTATTAATATGTAAGTGAAAAATTATTTTCTATATTATCGAGTTCAAAAATTAAGAAATACATGGAGAGAACATTTCATGACGGCTTATATAGAGCTGTAAATATCAATGTCGTTCGACCGTTGCACTTATTTCTCGTTTCGTTCGTTTGCTTCTCACTCTTGTTTGTTCTGAAATAATCGTTTGATATTTGAGAAAGGAAACTAGGGGAAAAAGACGCTTCCAGAAGTGATCGAAAAAGCAGTTTCGCTTGTAACTACGAAGCAGCAATACGGTTAGGTCTGAGATTCCATTTTGTATTTCTAAACAACAAAATGAGTTCGGAGCTAACTTGTGTTTCTAAGTGTAGAGCTGATCCTGGTGAAATTGTGAAATTTACCGAAGAAAATTCACAACAGTACTACGAAAAACTTCGTATCCGTATTGCATTGAAAATAAATACAAAGATAAACCGCTTCCATGAAGTAGTCATCACTCGACTTCGCCTAGGTCACACACGCCTTACACATGAACACCTACTTACAAATGAACCTCAACCTGAATGTTTTTTATGTGAAGTGCCACTAACAATAAAGCACATCTTAGTGGAGTGTCCTTGTTTCGCAGTTCAAAGACTGAATAACGGATTTCCCAGTGATTTAAGCAAAATCTTCAACGAATGCACAACAGACAATATTATTAATTCCCCGAGAACGAAACCGAAAAAAAAAAATTGTAATACTGTAAATATTTTCCGAAAGCCTTTGGCTGATGCGTATATGCTCAATAAAAAAAAAAAAAAATACAAAGATATAATTTTCCCTGACAGTGTGGACAATGTTGATGGATATCACTCTGCTTGCCCGAAATGTTTGTGAGCCATCCTGAAAAAGTACATTGAAAAATACGAAGAAATTCAAATAAATGGTCATCACACTTCAGTTGATGCAGCTTCGACATCATTTGAGAGTGACTCAGGTAATTTGAATTGAAATATTTACAGTAATACATATCATGCTTAAACTATTTTATGTGAAAATTATTTGTATTTGTTTCCAATAATTCGGATATTTATATTTTGGCAATACTGTATATGTGAAAAAATGCTTATTTTTTTTTAAATCTCGTGTTCACAGATAGCATCAATATTGAACGAGGAACGGATTCAGAGCAAACTGTCCGTTAACCTTGAAGAGGATCAAGCAAATGTCTAAGGTATTTTCAATGTTATAGATGAAAATAGCTAATAAAATAATTTTTTTGTAGCAATTAATTTGAATTATGTGCTCTAAAAAAATATTATGGTTTCATTACCATTTTAATCTATAATATTGAACACACAATAAGGCACCACAATTTTTTTTTCAAATATTTACAGTAACAGTTTACAGCATGTTTAAATAATTTTGTTTAAAAATTAATTAAATTTTTTCATGAGGTTTTCAACAATTAAGATATTTATTGATTTTTTTTAAATATGAACAGGATGTTCATGAAATCTTCTGAGTTAGGGTCCTTTGAGAATATCTATCAGATGTAGTTCCTTCTCCAGCGTGGCTTTAGCCGGGGAAGTAGTTGTTTTCTGTTGGATATTCACAAAAAATTACTCAATTCTTATCGTGGATTATTCAATTCACAGAAAAATCTATCTATTCAATATTCTATTGAGAATGTTTCCCCATTCGTCTTTTTTCCCTTTTTGAATGATATCATATTTTTTTATATATAGTAATTCAAATCATAATTTTATTCTAGTTTTGTATGAATAGAATATTCTCAAACTCTGCAACAATGTGATGTGACATGATTCATCATCGTGAGTGTTTCAATGGATTATAGAAAATGAATTGAATTTTCATGAAGTTAAATTACAACCTTTTTTCACTCATGGAATGATAACTTCGAGAAAAGTGGGATATTTTTTATTTTCTCAAAAACATCTTGTTATCGATTGGGGTTTGCAATAAATTAAAGACTTCAGACTAGTTCATAATAATTACGTTTCTTTACTGATCATTTTTTGACATTCATGTACGTTCCGACCAATCAAAACATTATTATGGTGGGAACATTCTACCTTGAAAATTGCCGCGGGAATAGTTTGAAGTAGTTTGTTTTTATTGTCTGACAATGTATATTTCTAATTTGACGTCTATCATTAATTCGCATGAAAAGTGAAAAATGAATCAAAACCGGTTCAGTACATTGTGCGAGGAAATGTGTTTATGATCGATAAAGTAGAAAATAATTCTCCAGATTTCTTTATCAAAGTTGCCATTTGGGCTCTCTTGTCTATTGCATAGCAACAAGTTTTCTAAAATCTGTCGAATTATTCACACTTTTTTCTCACTCTGTGATATTACAACTGAGAACTGTCTAAATATTTTATTTCTCAAGAGGCTTCTCCAAATCCGCATTAATCTAACACTTCCTTGTGTTGCACAGTGAATAGAAAAATGCCTGGGCTAGAATGAATATAAATAAATATAAGGAAAAACTCTTCTTGGATTTTCCATAAAAATCATCAACAGAACCGGTTGTGTTCATTGATGTTATTCGAAAATGACTCTTGTCCAAGAAAATTATGTCAAAATAAAGGAACACACTATTTTTCTCCACGAATTCAGTGGTCTCATGTTTGTTATTAATGTTGATGAATTATCTGTTTTGTAAGCCTTTTCGATATTTTTTGGTCAGAAGAAAACGGATAAATTTCCATAGGATTGTACAAAAAATGTAATGATTAATAAAAAATTGTCTTCCTGATTTGAATTGATTACTCAAAACCCTATTCATTACTTATAAGTCAACTTATTTTTTCATTTTTATTTATTCAAATATTGAATTCTTTCGATTTTTTTAAAACATGGAGTTTAGAAATAAATTTGACTGTTTATCAAGCTGAATGCGTACACTCTTTTCAAATATGGTATAATGATATCGCCAAAATTCGTGAAAAATCATTTTTTATTCAATATCAATTATTAATGAAAAGTGGGTTAAGCAATGACTCATACACCCTATACTAGTTTATGATACTCACGTCTTCAAATCTGACAATGTAGCGGTTTACAACTTTTTTATTTTTGGGAAAAATATGTTATCAGTATGAAAGCAGCCATGTATTCCAGCCACGAATTTGATGAATTGATTTGTATGAAAATATGAACAGGATGTTCATTAAATCAGATATGGAATCAACTGCCACTGAAAGATAAACTTTAGTCATTATCTTCCGACGTTCAAGATAACCTTTTTTGGGGTATTCATTTTGTTAAGAGAAACATTCTCAATTGAATACTGAATAGGAAATACGATTTTTCTGTGAATGAGAAAATCCGCGATAAAAATGAATTTATTTTTGTGAATATCTTACAGAAACCAACTACTTTCCCGGCTAAAGCCACGCTGGACATTCAACTACATCTGTTAGATATTGAGAAGGGACCCTAACTCAAAAGAAAAAAATCTGAAATTGAAAGTTTGCATTTTCATTTAGATAGTTATTTAATTTTCTATTCCAGTCTTAATTAAGAACTCATATAGATGAATGAAATTTTTGTTTTCTGTTACAGATGAATAATTTTCTTTCGTAGATTTTTCAATTCATAGAAAAAAAAACAATATTCGATTGATAATGTTTCCCTTTCCAACACGAATTTGATGTGCTTGTGGGGATGTGGGTCCGTTCGCCAGTGGTCGTCTAGCGATGGTCAGAATTCGTGGCCAGCCATGAATTTGATCTGTTTCTGTTGATAATGCGAAAGCTTATGGATGTAGATAGGCAGAATAGAAAATATGAATGAAAAATTATGTTATTTCCTTAAAAATCTCCCAGATCGAGTTCAAGAATCAAAAACAATTGAAATAAACAAACAACCCTCCTGAAAAGGAGCATACAGTACAAACAACAGCAATATTTTGTTATTGTGTACAGAAAAATGGGTTCAAAATACATAAAAGTTATTTGAAATTCCATATTTTTCCATTCGATATGGCCAAACAATACCTATATAAATTTCAAGGAAACCTCGATTTGCTTAGGTACCACAAATTCAATCAAATCTTTTATTTTTTTTTCTGCTGAACCGTTACTATAGAATTGAAAGAAAGCAATTTTCTTCACTAATCATAGTAGGTATGTTTGGTGTGCACCGAAATGAAATCCTATGAAGCAACCAAAAGACAGAAATATTCGGTTCAATCTGAAGCATAAAACCTTTCAAAGTCCAGAGAAGTCTTCCTTTGGTTACAAAAGTTATTTTGTAATGTGTGAATTACTCGTAGCTGATGTAATTGTGCATTAGTTTTCATCGTTACAAATTTTTGTTTTAATTGCTACACATATCATAATTGAGTTAACGAGATTATTTTTATGACATTTCTAGAAACCAATGGAAACTTCCAATTCAAATCAATCATGTACGTTTTGGCCAATCAAAACATCATTATAGTGGGAATATTCTACCTAGAAAATTGCCGGGGGTATAATTTGAGGTATTATGTTTTTATTGTCTGACAATATATATTTGTAATTTGACGTCTGTCATCAATTCGCATGAGAAGTGAGAAATGAATCAAAACCAGTTCAGTACATTGCATCATTGTGATCGTAACATCAAAAATAATCTATAGAATACCTCACGAGAGTTCGATAAATCAGAAAATAATTCTCCAGATTTCTTCCTCAAAATTGTTGCCATTTAGCAATAGCCACTCGTGCCCGATGAGCTCTTGTGTCTATTCCCTGCGAAAATCTGTCGAATTATTTTCACTTTATTCTCACCCTCTTGTGGTATTACAATTGAAAATAACCATGATGGGTTCACAAACCTTGAATATTATAAATTCTGATATCAAAATATACGGGTATTATTTTTGGATATCTAGAAGTAGATCTTTTTCGGTGAAATCGAGAGAGCTTGAAAATAGCAGATATGTCAGAAGTGCTTAACATCTTGTATTTCGAACCTAGCCAATTGGGATTCAATAGTTTCGAGAGGATACTAATTTCTTTGACATCCGGTAAATACAAAAATGTATATTATTCTGTCAAATTATCAACTTAACAGATTATTTCGAAAAAAAAACTACTCACAATCGCTTATTACAACAACGATTGATAATTCCGAATGAACTAGTAAATATAAACCACGGGATATTGAATTTCCGAAAATCAATGATTGATTCATTAGATGAATGATGCCAAAAATATTTTCAAATTCGTGTACTGGTTTCCATCGAATCATTTACAATATGTCTGAAATTATTTCCCTTACACACAAATGGAACATATATATTTTGGTCCATATCGTATGTCCTACAGCACCAATATGCATCTCCCTGTATCGTTGAACGTCCTCACTGTCAACGTTGACTTCGATTAATTTAATCCTTTGTACACTAAATCCGCACCTTGAAATGCATATCTGAGTAGTTCTCTCACTTCCTCACGCGACATTGGCTGCTTCGTCCCATTCAAGCAACTGACAAATTCTCCATATGCTTTTTTTCTTCTCTCGTTTTTGGTAGAATCTGTCACACCCCTTTTCACTTTCGAATCACCGTCTGGCAGATGTTTCATTTTCACAGGTACACTACACGTATCCACTTTACCTTACTTTACCAAGGGTTTTGTGATTTTCATATCGATTATTTTCCCCAGCGTTTGAGGTTTATCTATTAGACACTCCAGATATTATTTTTAGCATCAGAACTTCACTGGCTCGTGATCCATTCGTAACTGAATTATGAGTAATTTCATTAATAGCATTTAGGCCCATATGGTCACGTTGTATGTACTTCCCAATGAATGTGATTAGCTGCAGTGTGAGGGTGCAGAAGCGGTTGTGAACAATATGTCTCCCTTATGGTAGGGGAGAGCGGGGTTAATCCGAACTGTAGAACTTCGAAAGAGTATTGAGAATAAAAGGGTAAAAGAAAGAGTTCGAACTGAAACGAAAATTTCCCAGTACATGCGCATGATACGTTAAACTAATGAATTCAAATAAAATAATTGATAAAAAACCTTTTTAAACAAGCTTTTATTCACTAAAAATTAAAGAATAATTGCTTTCGATGTGTGACGTAGGTTATTTCGTAAGTTATAGATTCAAGATCTATTTTCAGTTCGAATACAAAAGCGACAAGCTTTGAGTCTATAACTCACGGAATAACCTACGTCACACATCCAAAGCAATAATTTTTAACTTTTTAGTGCATTTGAATAAAAGCTTGTCTTTAAAAAGGTTTTTCATCAATCTTTTTTTTAATGCTTTTTAGTACTCAAGTACTCCTTAATCTATGCATTTCTGATGAAGCATCGTTATTATGGGGCCTTTTTTCCCTGTAAGTTCTGAGCTATCCAGTCCTTCGATGAGGAGACCATCTAAAGAATATTTCATCCACCATCTTGGAGTTGCAATCTTAATTTCATGCATTTCAACTAAAAATCAATAATCTTCGACTAAATCCATAATTACCGACCCCAAAAACCCCGACATACCAATTTTGAATCGAATTGGGCGATAATTACAAAATTCGCCCGCCATCCTGGATTTGTGAATTTTGATAAAAAATTCATAATCTCGAATATCTCACAAGTTAATTATTTTCGGAGGTGAAGCTCGGACAGGTCGATTTTTAATTTGAGTTTTCTTCTTTTCTTAACCAAAAAATAATATTTACCCTCACTACTTCACAAGATATGACGTCATCAATAATTTGTTTAAATCGAAAGGGTATATTTTCAGTAATTAAAAGCCCATATTTTCCCGACTTCAACCAAACCATAAACGTCATATGTAACATATTTCAAGTTACAGTATACAGAGTATAAAGGAAACTGGTGCTCATATTTCTTAATATTCATTTCATCATTCATTTCGCATTGAATACCTGAAAATTACTCAGTAGTTAGTTCGAGTATATTTCCAAACCTCAAGTAGGCTATGAAAACATCTGGAAGCCCTTAGCAACCAGACAATGAATTCTTAATTACCATTGCATATATCATTATGAAATTGATTCGTTGTGTAGCATATCGATTTATAAGTCTTCAATATCTTTCTGAAAAATATTACCCTAAAAGAAATCATTTAAAATAACGATATAGGTACTGTCAGAAAAACAGCGAATAGAAGTTTTGATGATCTCAGGTTAGGGCGATCGTAAAAGAAGTATGCGACATCTGCAATAAAAAAAATATTCTGATCAAAAACCAATAAGCGAATCGACTTTAAGCAAAATATTGCACAGATTTAATAAAATTGGCAATGTTCAGAATGATCCTATAAGTGGCAGACCTACCGTTACCGATGACACTCAATTAAATGCATTACTTGGAATTGAAAAAAATTCTCATCGTTCAATTACAACTTTATCTAACAACAATGATATGTGTCGAAATTCTACGAAAAGTCAAATTACATCCATATTAGGTATACATGAACTTAATGAAGACGACTATATATATATATATATATATATATATATATATATATTCATATATATATATATATATATATATAAATATTATATATATATATATATATATATATATAGAAGAAGGGTAGTCTCGAGACTGGACTAGTTGAAAATAACTATGAATTTAAATAAACTTTGTAGAAAGTATATTCCTTGAGGTTGCAGTCAAATTTAATGGCCAGTGAAAAAAGAAAAACTCTTTCTTATTTTGTCAAGCTTTCGAAATTGTTTATTTTCATTATCAAGACAGCTGTGAAAAAGGAAAACACAATTGTGAAATGCAATTTTACACAAATTTATAGAACTCACTAAGGTGAGGTTAAGTGAAGACAGGGAACTAATCACCATTTTGTGAATGAGGAAATTTTTTCAAAATCATATCACTATGAAACACTACTAGTAATATATATAAAAATTAAACAATTGTAAAAGCACTTATTGTTTAGGAAACTTAATTTAAACAATTTAAAATTTGACAGGACAATTACCACATGGTTAAAGCATGACTGAAAATGGGAATGGTGGATGACAGGAAATGCATGACATATGACTTTGACTTTGACATATGACACTTGACATTTTATGTCATGCATTTCCTGTCATCCACCATTCCCATTTTCAGTCATGCTTTAACCATGTGGTAATTGTCCTGTCAAATTTTAAATTGTTTAAATTAGGTTTCCTAAACAACATGTGCCTTTACAATTGTTTAATTTTTATATATATATATATCACTAGTAGTGTTTCATAGTGATATGATTTTGAAAAAATTTCCTCATTCACATTCGCTGTCTTCACTTAACCTCACCTGAGTAAGTTATATAAGTTTGTGTAAAATTGCATTTCACAATTGTGTTTTCCTTTTTCACAGCTGTCTTGATAATGAAAATAAACATTTCGAAAGCTTGACAAATAAGAAGATTTTCTTTTCACTGGCATAAATTGACTGCAACTCAAAATATCCTTTCTACAAAGTTTATTTCAAATTCATAGTCATATATATATATATATATATATATATATTATGTGTGAATTGCATCAGATTATTGATAGTGACATCTATAATCTGTGCGGTGAAGCTTGGACCTAATATCGTGGAATTTTAAAATCACGAGATTTCGTGCACTTGATATCGTGGATAGGCCTTTCTAACAATTTGTTAGTGACCTGTTGAAGTGCACGAAATCTCGTGATTTTAAAATTCCACGATATTAGGTCCAAGCTTCACCGCACAGATTATAGATGTCACTATCAATAATCTGATGCAATTCACATGTTTGTATTGGCCTAAGGCTATGAACCAACGAGAAATCTGATGCGAATTTGAAAGAGACCACAAGCCGTCCTGATGATTGGGAAACCATGAAACAGGCTGTAGACGGATGGTGTGTCTTTTTGGATTCGTAACAGATTTCTCTCATTCTCGATATATATATATATATATATATATATATATATATATATATATATATATATATATATATATATATATATATATATATATATATATATATATATATTGTTATGTTATGTTATGCCAGTTAAAGGTTTAAAAGGAAAAAACCAAAAAAAAATTAATAATTACAAAATAGATATTAGTTCCAAGAGATCTTTTTTTGAATAACTTTTGAAGTTCTATTTATTCATAAGCCTTTGTATAATATGGATAGATAAAAATGTCAAAATAATATAACACAATCAATTTCATACACTGTCATAATGATCATAAACCATAATTGGAAAAAAGCCAACAAAAAGTCTAAATTTACAAAATTTGCATGAATAAAAGGTGATCAACACATTTGTAAATTTGAAACATAGAGTATATGAAATTGGAGATAACTAAAAGTAACCAATGGTAGAACAGCAAACGTCTTCATGATAATAGCCAATCAGAGAATAGATGGTCATAGGTAAAAATTGGAAATTGTGAGGGAATAGCAATTGGTTGATATCATAAACAATTATTATTAGAATTTGTAAATAGTAATAAGTATGGAAAAATAGTTGGATATATAAATTGAGTAAGATAAACCTAAACAGTGAAATGTGACAATTTAGTGCGCGAATTCAAAAATTCAAATGGGAAAACAGGAAGGGAAACTTGTATCAAGGCAACAACAAACAAAGCCAACGAGGAGATCAAAAATAAATTTCCAAGCGGATGCCACGCAAAAATTTTACAAAAAGAAAATTGGAATAATCCCATCATTTGGTAAACAAAACCGATATTACCTTAATGATAACATACCCACGGATCCAAATGCTGATTTCCGCATCTATATAGTTCCTGATTCATGATATTGCAGTCCTGACAGCGATTGGAGAGAGGAGACATCCTGATTCATGGTATAATTTGAACACCAACAGTTCCAACCAGGTATAAAACTTTAATAGTGCTTTTCCGGTCCTGAACTATTTCACCAATAACGAATTTCACATTCGAAGAACTTTATGTCACACTATTTTGAACAATAACAGAAAACGTCACTCTCACGGAAAAAGTGAGGTTCTGCTCATCTATCCATGATCTGATTTATTATTTTATCCGTGAATATTTGTTTGATTCACCCTAGTATAAGTTATTTCTCGTAGGCCAGGTATTTTAAGTCTTCCTGAATAAAGGAGATAATTGCTTTATGATATTTTGTTGTTTGTTTTCTCACAATGATCAATAACATACCAAATACCATTCAATAAACTGAAGTTAGCCAGCAGTGGCAAGTGGCTCTATTGCTTTGAACCGGCCACCTTGAGATAAGGGCGTACCAACTGTAGTTTAGCCGTGGTGAGGAAAATAATAATTGTTGGTAGCGTGACGAGAGAACAGTGACGTTCGCTGGCAATTATTATTACAGCATACAATACATATACAGGAAGAAAATATCTATCTATATCATATCAAATTGGCTCACAAGGAATAGCAAAAATAATTAGCTATCTCAATATACAAAAACAATATATATAATATTTCCAATTCATCAAAACATAACAAAAGGCACCCGAAACGTGGGGCAAAAATATTACAATATCATATTTTAAAAAAAATTCATCATTACATAACAAGTGGCGCCAAACGTGGGGCGGAAAAGGCGAGAAAAGGCAAAGTAAGGGCAATATATAATTTCAAGGCAAAGTAAGGGCAATATATTATTACTTAATATTTATTGCAATACTGGGTGAACTTTAGCAATTGGCATTTCAACGTGTAAGGCTAAATATTGGTGAATAAAAAATGGATTCAAGAGATGGTAAGAAAGTTGGTTTGGAAGAAGGTGCAGAAGGTAATAGATAGGGGTGAAAGGAACAAGGAGAGAGTAGTAATGTAAGAGAGAGATAAATAAAAAGTGAAAGTACAGGAATGGAGAGTCAGCTACAGAAAATGATGGAATACATGATAAGTATGGATAAAAGAAATTTAGAAAATTCAGCAAGTATAAGAAATGATATGAATGAAAATTTAGAAAATTCAGCAAGTATAAGAAATGATATGAATGAAAATTAGCAAGTATAGAAATGATATGAATGAAAATTGGATAGGAAAATGAAAAAAAAAAAAAGAATGCAAGTATAAAAATGAAATAAAAGAAAGTATGAAAGAGGATTTGAAAGAAAATTCAGCAAGGATGGAAGAGAAAATAGAAAGAATGAATGATGGAATGAGAGAAAGTATGGGAAGAATGGAGGAAAGAATGGAAGAAAAATGGGAAATATGAAGAATGTAATGAAAGAAAGTTTGTCAAATGAAATAAAAGAGTTGAAAGAAAACACAGCGAGTATGGAAATAAGATTGAGAGAAAATGTGAAAGAAAATATAAAGAATATAAAAAAAATATAGAGAGTATAGAAAACAAAATACAAACTAAATCTCAACAAAGTAAAAAGGAATTGTTAGAAGCTCACAAACAATTAGAAACAAAAATAGGACAGGCAAAATAACCAAAATCAAGGTTATCAAAGAAATCAAAATTTCAATTACAATTATAACCAGAATAGGAATAATTATAATAATAACAATCAGAATTACCCTCAACAATTTCAAGGACAAAGGACATATTACAACAGACAACCACAAAATAATACTGAAAGAAATAATAATCAAACAAACGACAATACAAGACGGGTTTATTTAAATAGGAGGTGTCAAAGTGCGGAAAATTTGCACGAAAGAGAGGGACAAGTATTGTCAAGTGGGGAAAACAATCAAATGAATGTTCCCACAACTAGTCAGGCAGAACAAAATTTTTGCTAGGAAAACCATATGTTAGGCTGGAAAACACAAATTACCAACACCCGATAGAATTTATTATGAAAGATGAAAATATGGAAAATGAACAAAATATAGGATTAATAATTTTGAAAGGAAAAATAGCAAATAAAATAATAAAAATATTAATAGATACAGGATCTGAAGCATCTTTAATTAAGGAAAGAAGATTTCATGAAAGTTAAAAATATTCTAGTAAAGATGCCAAAAACAAATTTAGTGGGTATAAATGGGAAAAAACTAGCTGAATCAAATCAATATGTAAATTTAAAATTGGAGATTGATGAGAGGAATATTGAACTACAACTATTAGTTGTTAAAGATATGGAGTTTGATGTAATTATAGGTACCGATCAATGGAAAAGTAAAAGCCAAAATTAAAAAAACTTGGAAATGGGGAAAATGTTTTGAATTTTATGAAGAAAAAACTGAAATAAGTGAAAATAAAAAAATGTTGTGTACAAAGGGTATGAATGAGAGATATGAAAATAATTATTATGAAGATAAAGATGGAATAAATGTAATGAAATATAAATGTAATGATAAATATAAAAGGTATATTGATCAATTATTAAATAAATATGATAACTTGATTATGTATGAATCAAGAGTTGCAAAAGAGTATGTACACAATATAGAAGTAAAAGAAACAGAAAAATTCAAATCAAAGAACTATCCATCTCCTTATAAGTACCGAGAACAAGTTAAAGATGAATCAGAGAAAATGGTAAAACAAGGTATCATAGAAAGAAGTAACAGTAATTACATCAACCCCATCGTAGTAGTTGTAAAAAAGAATGGTGAGCTTAGGTTATGCTTAGATGCTAGAGAACTAAATAAAATAACAATTCCACAATATGAATCTCCTTTAAATATAGAAACTATTTTTGGTAAAATCACAAATGCAAAAATATTTTCTAAAATAGATTTGAAACACAGTTTTTGGTTAATAGCACTACATGAAAATTCTAGAAATTATACGGGTTTTTCTATAGAAGGTGTTGTATATAGATTTTGTGTTGTTCCATATGGTTTACAATCGGCTTGTCCAGCTTTAGAACGAGTATTACATAAAATACTTGATAAATATGAAAATTTTGCTTTACATTACATTGATGACATATTAATATATTTTGAAAATGAAACAATGCATAAAGAACATTTGGAAAAAATATTTCAAATATTAGATGAAGCAGGGCTCAAAATAAATATAGATAAATGTGAATTTTTTCAACAGAAAATTAGTTATCTAGGTTACAAAATAAATGAAAAGGGTGTAGAAATGGATCCTGAAAGAATTAAAACCATAAGAGAGTATGTCAGGCCATATAATTTAAAAACTCTTAGAGGATTTTTAGGGATATTGAATTATTTTAAAAAATTAATTCCAGACTTAAGCAATAAAGAATTACCATTAATATTACTTTTAAAAAATAATGTGAAATGGAAATAGGGAGATGAACAGGAAAAAGCATTTTCTGAATTAAAGGACATTTTTATTCAAAATTTAAAAATATTTCATCCAAACTATGATGAACCTTTTGTATTGAGAACTGATGCATCTATGTCAAGATTTGCAGGAGTTTTGATACAAGTACAAAATGGAAAAGAAATTCCAATATCATTTGTTTCCAGAATCACTAAAAAACATGAAAGAAATTATACTGTTACAGAATTAGAACTGGCAAGTGTTATATCTTGCATTACTAAATTAAGATTTTATTTACTAGGGGCAAAATTTTATATTGAAACTGATCATGAAGCACTTATGTCAATTGTAAATTGCAAATATGCAAGTAATAGGGTACATAGATGGGCATTGTTATTGCAAGAATATAAATTTGAAATTAGGCATATACCAGGAAAACAAAATTTCATCACAGACACTTTAACGAGAATGGAGATGGGAAAAACACATACTCCTAGACAGGTAAAAATAGGAATAAATGTTTTTAAAAATAATATAGGTTTGTTTTCTGAAAATCAAATTGGGCAAGATCAATACAAATTACCAAATAAAGAAAAAAGAGGAACAATAAACAAAAATGGTATTATAATGAAAATTGTAAATGGTGAAGAACAATATGTTATCTCAAAAGAATTGGCAGAACAGGTGATTACATATATACATCAGAAATACATACATATAGGGATTAGAAAAGTTTGGTTAATATTTAGAGAAAACTATATAAGTTCACAAGATTTGGAATTAACTAAAAAAATTGTAACCATATGTCAAGTTTCTCAATTAACTAAACATAAAAATATAATTAATAAAAATGAAACAAAAAGTATTATTACAACAAAACCTTACAAATAATATCAATAGATTTTGTTTGTAATTTGATACCAACTTACAATAATAATAAACATATATTTGTAATAGTGGATCATTTTTCAAAATTTATTAAAATATACTCTACAAAAAGGACTAGTTTTAAAACTGTTAAAAATCTTTTAACAAAATTTATAGTAGAAGTAGGTAAACCAGAACAAATTATTTTACTAATGAGCAAATGAAGAATTTTTCACAGAGTGTGGGAATACAATTAAATTTTACTAGCATTAGACATCCAGCATCAAGCCCAACAGAAAGATATATACAGGAGGTAATAAAATATTTGAGATTGACATCGCAGCAAAATCATAAAACATGGGATGAAAACATAGAGATGATAGAAAAATATTTCAATGAAGTACCTAGTACTATTACGAAAGAATGTCCTAAATACATTATGACAGGAAGGATGCCTGGAAGAGAATGGATTAGGAATGAAAGAGATATGCAAGAAATAATATATAAAATAAATATAAGAATTAAAAGGAATGCAGATAAATATATAAAAAGGGAAAATAAAAGAGGAGCAAAAAAGACAAAGTTTAATAAGGGAGAATTAGTCATTATAAAATCATTAAGAATACCAAATAAAAGACTAGGTATTTGTGCAAAACTTTTAATGCCATTTGAAGGACCTTATGAGGTTGATAATGAGAATGCTATAAATAGCTATAGGTTAATACATCCTCAGACAAGGCAACTGAGAGGAATTTTCAATATTGAAAATGTGTACAAATATAAAACTTAATATTAGTAGTTGTAAATAATCGTTGTTATTGTAGAACTAGTTTTTCGGAAATCCAGCAAAGTAGTTTTCTGAAAATAGAAAAAAGTATTAGTCAAAGTAAAGTTAAAAAATATAAAAAAGGAAATTGATATTCAAAATTTTCTAACCAGTAGAAAATTATTGAATATAAATTTAGGAATGTTGTTATGTTATGTTATGCCAGTTGAAGGTTTAAAAGGAAAAATCCCAAAAAAAAGGATAATTACAAAATAGTTATTAGTTCCAAGAGATTTTTTTTTGAATAACTTTTGAAGTTCTATTTATTTATAAGCCTTTGTATAATATGGATAGATAAAAATGTCAAAATAATATAACACAATCAATTTCATACACTGTCATAATGATCATAAACCATAATTGGAAAAAAGCCAACAAAAAGTCTAAATTTACAAAATTTGCATGAATAAAAGGTGATCAACACATTTGTAAATTTGAAACATACAGTATATGAAATTGGAGATAACTAAAATAACCAATGGTAGAACAGCAAAAGTCTTAACCAAAATAGATGGTCATAGGTAAAAATTGGAAATTGTGAGGGAATAGCAATTGGTTGATATCATAAACAATTATTATTAGAATTTGTAAATAGTAATAAGTATGGAAAAATAGTTGGATATATAAATTGAGTAAGATAAACCTGAACGGTGAAATGTGACAATTTAGTGCGCGAATTCAAAAATTCAAATGGGAAAACAGAAAGGGAAACTTGTATCGAGGCAACAACAAACAAAGCCAACGAGGAGGTCGAAAATAAATTTCCAAGCGGATGCCACGCAAAAATTTTACAAAATGAAAATTGGAATAATCCCATCATTTGGTAAACAAAACCGATATTACCTTAATGATAACATATCCACGGATCCAAATGCTGATTTCCGTATCTATATAGTTCCTGATTCATGATATTGCAGTCATGACAGCGATTGGAGAGAGGAGACATCCTGATTCATGGTATAATTAGAACACCAACAGTTCCAACCAGGTATAAAACTTTAATAGTGCTTTTCCGGTCCTGAACTATTTCACCAATAACGAATTTCACATTCGAAGAACTTTATGTCACACTATTTTGAACAATAACAAAAAACGTCACTCTCACGGAAAAAGTGAGGTTCTGTTTATCTATCCATGATCTGATTTATTATTTTAATTGTGAATATTTGTTTGATTCACCCTAGTATAAGTTTTTTCTCGTAGGCCAGGTATTTTAAGTCTTCCTGAATGAAAGAGATAATTGCTTTATGATATTTTGTTGTTTGTTTTCTCACAATGATCAATAACATACCAAATACCATTCAATAAACTGAAGTTAGCCAGCAGTGGCAAGTGGCTCCATTGCTTTGAACCGGCCACCTTGAGATAAGGGCGTACCAACTGTAGTTTAGCCGTGGTGAGGAAAATAATAATTGTTGGTAGCGTGACGAGAGAACAGTGACGCTCGCTGGCAATTATTATTACAGTATACAATACATATACAGGGCGAAAATATCTATCTATATCATGTCAAATTGGCTCACAAGGAATAGCAAAAATAATTATATCTAATATACAAAAACAAAAAAAATTCCAATTCAAAAATAAAAAAGGACCCAAAATGGGGAAAAATATTAATATTATATATTTAAAAAAATTCATCATTACATAACAATATATATATATATATATATATATATATATATATATATATATATATATATTTATATATATAGGCCATATTTTTCATGTCGTAGATACCACTATTGGCATCTCAAAAACGGTAAATTGTCATCACATTTGATTTGATCTCAAGTTTGAGTATTCCTCCAAGGTAGATTTCTTTAGAATGTTATCCTCGCAACTAACACAAGTAACTTTTCAATTACAAACACAAATAAAACCAGGCCTGTATTCTGAATAGAAAGATTTTCATTGGTCCGATCCCAGTGATGAAAGTCATCGGCTGAAATCTAGAGGAATGCCAGGTAAGATACACATCTGAGGTGGAATGAAAACTACCTAAATTCATAAAAAAATGCAGGTCCGTATTAGGAAAAATAGATTTGAGGGCCTTGAAGAACGAAACATCGTATTGAAAATCAAAGCACAGCAGATCGAAGCAAATTTGAGACAGATAAGACAGTTTTCTGATCGCATTTCTATATTCCTAGAAATGAAGACGGCGCTAGCGCAAAGAACACAAAACGGGCCGTTTCGGTTTTCCCCGTATATTTTGCAAACGGTCCATGATATTGACATCCGCATCTGAAAAGGTTATAACTCTGAGTTACGTTGGAATCCGAGACTTTTTCACAATTTAAAGCTCATTATGCCAGTGAAATCGACGTAAATGTAGCTTTTTGGGTTCTCGATATAGATAGTAGAACAAAAAAGTATCCCAGAGAGTTTGTGTCGGAAATTCGCTGAGAATAAAAGTAAATCGGATTTGTTTGCATATCAGTGATAAAGTTGTATATTAGTTATTGTCTTCTCCAGACTTTTTCAGCATCAAACTTGATTTAGAGTTGTAATGTTAAGTTACAACCTTTTTCTAGGACGATCGTTTTGATAAGAGAACAAATTACAACTCTGATGTCATGTTATTCTAACGTTGCCATCCCCATCTTGTCACCAACGGCCATCGTGTATGCGTGCAATGGTTTGTCTATGAACAGCATCAAACAGTGGTTCGATTTGAACACGGAAAAAAAGAAATCATTCTCAAGCGAATGTTCAATAATGACAAGTGGAAACTTATATATATATATATATATATATATATATATATATATATCAGCAACAAGCAAATCAAAAACCAGCAATATGATGACAGCTCTGGCTTATCATCATGTACTGGTTTTTGATCGGCTGCTGAATGATAACTTTTCATTCCCCACCATTCAACACCCAATCAGAAAACAGTACGCCGCGTAAGCTCGGAAGCTAAGGGGTTTTCAAACGGAATCTATTTCGGTGCCTGCTCTATATTATACCACTAGTCAGTTTTCTTTATGTAATGGAAACTTGGTTTTCACAGCTATTTCATCATTCAACAGAAATAATCCACTAACCAACAGAAACTAGCTGACAACCTATGAATAACTAGCTTCTTTAATTGCTGCAAGATAAGTGATACTCCAATAGATGATCATTTATATTTATATATATTTATTATATATACAAACAAAGTACAATGACAGTCAGAGGGTTCCAATTAATATCAACAATTATTGAAATAAAATTACGTTTATTGAAAATTGCTCCTTCTAATTTGTCATACATAACTCAGTTCACTCTATGACTATAATATCTTTGCCAAATGGAAACAAACATTCACTAAAATCCATAAGATCCTATGAGATCCAAATATTTTTAAAATTAAAACTAAGTAATTTCTCATAAAAAACTTAGTATAGGTTCTCTTTCTAATGCCTTTGTCAAATTCACTAAATTTTTCCGGAACAGTAAGGGATGAAATGTTTTACCAGAAAACAGACTCACAATCTCATTTACGGCTTCTTGGAAGGCATCAGCTCTCAGACTGATATAAATAAATCTCATTTCAAACTATATTTCTTTTATTCAGGATACTTCGAGTCAGTATATTGATCGAATAGTGTTTTCCTAAAAGCACATAAAATGAATGGAAAATATTCTTGAGCTTGTTATAGAAACCGAAATAAATATATGGTGCATCAGTGATAAATTAATAAATATAAATAAAATAAATATTTTATTAAGATGCACTCAGAAGGAAAAAATAATGTATTTAGTTATAACATAAGTTATTCTGTTGTTCGCTGATTCAAAAGCTTTCCACACACTGTTTTCAATTTGGAATTCCACATGGGTTTTCTCGCTCAACAAGTTTTTGAAACTGTTACATAAACCACGTCATTCATCTAAAGAAAAGGTTGCCTTCAAATTCATTTCAAATTTATATTTACTTAATTCTATCCCGTCATTCATAAAATTCGCCATGTTGAATAACTGAGTTGTAACAAAAAATCATAATATCCCACCTCAAAAACCGTATATATCAATTTTGAATAGGACCATAAGCCACCATCTTGTTTTTTTGTCATAAAAATGTCGGAATGATTTGTCTGCGATAGAAGAACAACTACCAAATTTCAAAGCAATACAAAATTCATATTGATCAAATACTCATTCGCTGCACATTAATATTCGAATTATTAACATTTGAACTCCCAAAAAATTTATTTTTATATTGGGATTTTCAATTTGTTACGTTAAAAAAATAAAGGTCCTTTGTTACCAACAAAAATCAACTTTTCTTTCTCTAAGAATAAAATATTCGAAAGCATTTCACAATTGAAGACGTGAATGGATAGAGGTGTTATATTTCAAAATTATTGAGTAAAGTTAGGTCAAAGTTTTTTTTTATGTAATTTTTTTCCATTCGGGAAAAGCTGAGCAAGGTGTGTCCAGGTGGTTATCAAAGATCATATAATTTCACTCACTAACGATTCATCAATGTGAAATATGTGTACATTACATACGAGAAAACCTTCATTTATGCAGAAGAAAACAGATAACACCTTCATCCACCCATAACTTCAACTGAGAGTTGTTATGTCATATCCATATCTTTGCTAATGAATGATTTCCATTCGGTATTAAGGAACAAATCGTTATCATCACTTGAAGAAAAATATTATTTGAATATATAGCTAACCTCTTTTTCTCGACATAGATCCTGTAGCAGTTCTTCCTTGCTGGCAGAGAGACCCTCGACATTGATAGAGATAATTGTCAATTCCGGTCCTAAAAAGGTCCTTTGTGACATTTTTGCTACTCCGAAGAGCGATTCGATGCTTGTGGATGCTTCTGGATTGAGAGGATCTGCCGGTCAAAGCCGTTGCCCAGGGGTCGCCCGACTGCTCTGGAAAAGTTGGTACAGCCTTCGTGGAGGCTCCTTGCGTATCCCCCATTTCTTAACTGCTTATTCACCTTTATGGACTGTAAGTTATATATTATGTAAGATGCTTCAGACTCGAATAAATAAAATAAAATAACCTCTTTTCTGTTAAATATCGCTGAAAACATTGAAAAGTTCAATAAAATATCCCGCCTGTGTTGATGTTATGGCAGGTGACAGACAATGAGAAACTAACCTACAAAGCAATTATACACACCAGTGAACTATACACACCAGGACTTGTGTTACAACTTACAAAACTAAAAATAGATCTGTCTCTTTCTTCGTCAGTATAAAGTGGCTACATCCATCCTTTTTTCTACAATATTTTTTGCAAACCTTTAATTTTACTGTCTAGGTGTGATGCATGACGCAAAATGTCGAAACAAAATATTGCATTGCAGTGAGGAGGGAATTATAAACATACACTCACCTTCGAAATGTATACCTGGAGACCCCTATCCCTGAGTTGGTTCTTGGATTCCACCATCGAACACACGCAAAAACTCAGTATACAACAGATGCTTATAATGAAATAGAAATGCAGAGTATGTAACTTGAAGGTCCGCCACTTTGTAATTGTCTGTGCCTGATGAGTGCACATACTGCACACTTACAAACTTATTATAATAAAATGACTAATGAATATGCGCACATTTGCATACCTCTAACCTCTACAACTGCCTGTGCCCGAAAGGCGTTGCAATTTTGTTTGCGTGGTATAGCGTGATGACCGAAGTTTTGGCAAATTAGGGCGGACACAACCGAAAGCATGGAAATTATGCAGTAGATCAGTACTGGTCAATATTCAGAAGACCATTTAACAGCAGTTTGCCAAAAAAGCCCAGACGTCCCAGCGAAGTGCGCTAATTGCTCACGGGACCACCCAGCTAATTACAAGAAGTGCAGCGCACACATAAATAAGCTTGCACAGAAAGAAGCCCAATTTCCCACACCTGCCACAGGTAGCGCAGGAAATATAAGACAAAATCACCCGAGAAATAGGAATCCAAGAACGCCAATCCACCCCACGGGAGGCCAGGGTGGAAGCGCACCCCCATGGATCAGAGGACCTAAATACCAAGAAAGGCCAACAGAAGCGGAACCCCAAGCCAGTATGGGCGAGGGTGTTGGCCCGTCCCCGCAGATCTTGGCACATGACACTCAAAATTTCAAAATGATAAAATCACTTTTGGAAACTCAAATAGAAAAAATGATAGAATTGCAAAATTCCATAATTTCACAAACACAAATTGTGCATCAGCTCGTCGCCTCGTTGGCGGTGGCGCCCCGGGGTGTGTATGGGGGTGGCAAGACCCCCCCCCCCCAAGCACACTCCCGGGGGGCCGCTGCCGCCGTCGACGTCGACGTGCTGATAAATAATACTTCAAACTATTCTTCATGAGGAACTATAGGTATGGGATCAGATTTCAGACCTAACTACAAAACAAGGAGCGGGACTAAATTCCCGACTGTATGTCAAACAAAACAAAAACTGTTTTATTTTACACTAATACACAAATACCTATTACTCAAAACCACTCCCACAAAACTACTACAACAACTTCAAAACTCAAACCAAACACACTCAAACTAAAACTTCCAAGTACCCCACTCAAATTAATACCTTACTACATAACCTAACTACTCAAAGTATCTCAAACTTAGCTACATAAAACTTTAAATCAAACTCAAACAACACTTTACTACATAACTTTAATACTCAAAATACCTCAAATCTAGTTATGCAAAACTGCTACCTAAATTACTCAAACAACTCAAACTCACACACACCCCCTTCACCAGGTTTTTGTCTTTACTTTTCCTGGAAATCTACCCAAAATTCACAAACACAAATATAAATGAAATATCATTCACAAACAATCGAAAACTACTTCAAATTTTGGAATAAGTCAAATGACAGGTGTCCGAAAAATAGCTCTGAAACATACATGTTCTTACTACATGCTCGAGAGAACAGTGCTAAGATCTGCTGGGACGGACCTAATATCCTCGTACACGTAGGCAACGGTTCGTCTTTGAGTCGGAGCGTCCGTCTGGAACGCTGCGGTGAACGTGGCACCCCGGGGGGACGATCCGGCTCTCTCCGGACTGGGGGCTGCGCGAACAACCTCCAGCCGTCATATTGTATATAATGTAATTATGTAAATACTAGTTAGTAATATAGATTAAGAACATGAATTGTACTTACCAGAAAAAATTGAATAAACTTTTTTGAATTGAATTGAATTGAATTTAATTGGTCAATATTCTGTATACTGCGATAATTTTGCCCGTCGATGATGGAGGCGATATGATATGATAATCGAAATAAGACAAAGTGAGGATGAGAATGTATTGATCGGAACTCATAAACATGTTTAATTATAATCATAGTACATTGAGGTGTATACGGGGCATAGTAAAAAAATCGTGTTTCCGGATTTTTTTCCAGCACTATTTCAACACCAACAAGTTATATTTTGTTAAGATATCATAGTTTCAGTCTATTGTGGGTGAAGAAACGTGTTTTGTTTCTTGATGACTCTCTCTGTTTGAAATATATATTTTATTTTTATTTTCGAGTATAACCCCATATACTGAAAACAATTGACAGATCGTTTTTGATTACAAAAGAAGGAATTAATTGCTACCACCCATTGAATAAAAAAAGGAGTAACATTCTGATGAACTTAATTGCTCAATATTACCTTTCATTTAGATAAAGGGTGCGTTACATTTTTTTTTAGGTCATTTACAACGTTTTTATTGAATATCTAGAAAACTCACAATATTTTGAAATTGTTGACTATCATATATGATACTTTTATCAACTCTGTTTCTGAAATATGCATTTTTGAGGTTTTCGGTATTACGATTTATGGGGTAACGTATCGATTTAACAAAATTTTATCGAACTATTCGACACATTCAATTCTATTATAAAACTTTTCGAAATCAATTATTTCATACTATAAATGAACAACACGAACCACACTCAACAACCATTTGGAACTCAACAATATAGACTAAAAAAAAATCGAATTATAAATAACGACTTTTAACATAAAAAGTCAATTGATATCATGGAAATTATAATATATAACAAATCGAAATTGAAACTAATTAGTTATAAACAACATAATCAACAATTTACATGATGGAACTCAAAAACCAAACAATAACCAAAACACAAATTCAAATAAAATTCTTAATATTATTATTGTTTGGTCTATTTGCGCAATCTAAAACATTTCTCAATAGTTTATGGCTAGGGTACTTTACTGTTTCTATTTGAAATTGATATGCGTAATCCTGAACCTGGACTATAAGGCTGCCGCATAGCGTCCAGATTTAGGAATAGTATAGTATCAACTGTGGATATCCTTCAGTATTATTCCTAATGCATCTCGAATGAACGTATTCTAGGCTACTACTGTACCTACAAAAGTGGAGCGAGAACAGTTGGATGCTGTTCCCATATTTGCAGCGTACTTTGGAACCTAGGATATGCTCGTTATCAAGAAAGAATAAAGTACCCTACCCATGAACTATCAAACAGTGTTTTAGATTGCGCAAATAGACCAATAAATAATAATATTGATAATATTATTTGAATTGAGGTTTTGTTTATTGTTCACTTCATAGTTCACTACCAATACACTATAAGATTTTCACTACCTGAGGGTTTACTAAAGCACGACCCGTGTTTCGCTATACAATAGTCGTTATTTATAATTCGTTTTTTTTCTTTGAGTCTATACTGTTGAGTTCCAAATTATTGTTGAGTGTGGTTTGTGTTGTTTATGGTATCAAATAATTGATTTCGAAAAGTTTTATAATAGAATTGAATGTGTCGAAAGGTTCCATATAATTTTGTTAAATCGACAGGTTACCTCATATATCGTAATACCGTAAACTTCAAACATGCGTATCTTAGAAACGCAATATTCAAAGTTGACAAAACTGTAGTACCCTGTACAAACGATCTCAGTTCATTATATATTTCGTTCAGCAAATATTTTCGAGAATACGATTGAAAATATATTCCAATAATTATATCGGTCAAGATATGAAATACTTTTGCCCAGACACCTGCAGATACAGAATCGTTAAAGAATTGTTTAGACTGGGACTTGATACTTGATAAAACGATCAATGGGTTATTCATAACGATAAGTAGGACCATCCGAGGCAGAAAAAAATATAATTTTTCTTGTCCGACTGAGAAACGCTGACGAGGAAACTTTAAGAAAATCAATTTTTGCGTGGGATTTATACAGATCGCCGTTGAAGGGATAATAAAATAAAAAACTACAAACGCCATTGCATCAAAAACAGGGCTGTGAGAGAAAAAGTGGGATAAAAAGGTGGGCCTAATTGAACGTTTTAAAAAACGAAGGGGGTAATATTAATTTTGGAGGCGGGCAGGGAGTCGGTCAGGGTTCGCGAAATCGGACGGTCAAGTGGGCAATACGGGGAGACGGCGAAAACGCGTCGAGAGTTTAAGGCGAGGTTGCGTCGCGACGCCCTGGATTGAGGGTTAAGAATCCCATTTGAAATTATGAGTCGAGAAATCATGAGACGAAAAATTCTGAGCCGAAAAATTTTGAGACAAAAAATTATGAGACGAAAAATCATGAGACGAAAAATTATGAGACGAAAAATCATGAGACGAAAAATTATGAGACGAAAAATCATGAGACGAAAAATTATGAGACGAAAAATTATGAGACGAAAAATTATGAGACGAAAAATTATGAGACGAAAAATTATGAGACGAAAAATCATGAGACGAAAAATGATGGGCCAAAAATTTTGAGACGAAAAATTATGAGACGAAAAAATATGGGGAGAAAAATTATGAGACTAAAAATCATGAGACGAAAAATTATGGGCCGAAAAATTTTGAGACGAAAAATTATGAAACAAAAAATCATGAGACGAAAAATTATGGGCCGAAAAATTTTGAGACGAAAAATTATGAGACGAAAAATCATGAGACGAAAAATTATGGGCCGAAAAATTTGAGACGAAAAATTATGAGACGAAAAATCATGAGACGAAAAATTATGGGCCGAAAAATTTTGAGACGAAAAATTATGAGACGAAAAATCATGAGACGAAAAATTATGGGCCGAAAAATTTTCAGACGAAAAATTATGAGACGAAAAATCATGAGACGAAGAATTATGAGACGAAAGATCATGAGACGAAAAATTTTGAGACGAAAAATTATGAGACAAAAAATCATGAGACGAAAAATTATGAGACGAAAAATTATGAGACGAAAAATTATGAGACGAAAAATTCATGGGACGGAAAATTATGAAACGAAAAATTATGAGACGAAAAAACAATAGACGAAAAATTAATGAGACGAAAATTTTGAGACGAAAAATTATAAGACGAAAAATCATGAGACGAAAAATTATGGGCCGAAAAATTTTGAGACGAAAAATTATGAGACGAAAAATCTGAGACGAAAAATTATGGCCGAAAAATTTGAGACGAAAAATTATGAGATGAAAAATCATGAGACGAAAAATTATGAGACGAAAAATCATGAGACGAAAAATTATGGGCCGAAAAATTTTGAGACGAAAAATTATGAGACGAAAAATCATGAGACGAAAAATTATGAGACGAAAAATCATGAGACGAAAAATTATGTGATTGAAGGGTTTTTTTATAATTAAAAAAAGGTTTTGGAAAGGACCCAGTGCAAATAATTTTTATCCGTTTTTTCGAAGTACTAAATAAGCTTGAAAAATATCTCAAATTTTCTTGATAATTCTGTAAAAAATCTTATTAGTTGAATAGATTTCACTTGTAAGTGTGACAAAAAGAAAAATGTCACTGCAAAATGTCCCTGTAGAGAAAATCAAATAATTATAGTTTTGCCGACGGACTCTTACCAACGGAAGAAGTTCATGATTTTTATTGAGTTTTGGCGCTCATTGCTGTTGTTTTTATTCTGGTTAGGTTATTGAGTTAATATACAGAAAAATTCAGTGACAAGGGACCTTTTTCTTCGGGTTCCAGAATCTCTGTTGGAATTCCAAGAAGTTTGATGATTTTCTGTTAACATAGAAATAATAAAGTAAATTAGGGTGATTTAGAACTGTCAGCTGGATATATTCAGTACCAACAGTGGATTTCATTTTCTTTTAGATGTTATATGGAAAAAAGAAAATTCGGGAAAATTTTCCGCATTCCAATTTTTTTGACTAAAGTAAAAACAATTAGTTTTGAGTTTAATTATGGAAGTATCGCATCAAGAAGTTCATGATTTTTATTGAGTTTTGGCGCTCATTGCAAGTATCGCATCAAGTTGAAGAATTGCAAATAATTTTTTTACGAAAAGTAAATACAAAGAGCTACTTCAAAAATTAGAAGTTTTTTTTCAGAGAAAAAAAGGTAGGTGAGAGTTCTTTTTCGCTAATAATTCAAAGTAAAATTATGGTTACCACTCCTCCCCAAACTACTAACACAACTACTTTGACGACAAGTACCAGCACCATTGGAGGCAATGTCTTGATTTCGACGACTGCACCTACAAGCTTGAGGGTGCCAGCCATGTATTCGCTAGGGATGGTAGCGACTACCTTGGATGATTTTTCTGGGAAAGACGCGGAAAGAGATTTTGAAAAGTTAGGATTGCGTTTAAAATTAGACGGGTGGACAAAAGACGAAACTGTCAAATTACTCAAATTCAAACTTATCGGGGAAGCTTATAGCTATTTGAAATCGGATACAGGGTTGGACTCGCTCTCATATTACGATCTGAAAAATACATTTTTGAAAAAAATTCACTTCATCTAAGCTACCGGGAGAAAGTCAATGGATTCACAGTCGATGTTTTCGGAGACTCGATCGTCTTTTTGTACGTGGTTACGTATTATAGGTGCAAAGTTGCTACGTGAAGATTTGAGCGGAGCCACTCCAGAAGAAGAAGCAGGAATGAGAAAGAAGGATAAGGAGCTACTTTTGAATCAGTTCAAAATCATGTTACGTAAGGACTTGATAAAAGAAACAGGAGTATTCCTGTTGACGGATGATAATTTGGATTTGGAAAAGGCGGAAAATTTGGTGAGACTCCAAGAGACGACTCTCTTGATGATGCAAGTAAGAATGTCAAACATGAAGATTTTTACAGTGGAAACAGAAAAAAGTTGCTACACTTGTGGAAAACCAGGACATCTAGCTAGAGAGTGTCGTAGGACAAAGAGCACGCAGCTCATGGGTTCGAATGTATGTTTTTCCTGCAACTACGAGGGGCACTGGGCACGATACTGTCCTAGAAATGCATCAGAAGAACGCAAACCTGGATCCCAAAATTCTGGTAGAAGATTCCAAGGGGCAGCAGGGCCATCTTCACGGAATTGGGGACCACCTCCACGGAATTGGGGATCACCTCCACGGAATTGGGGACCACCTTCACGGAATTGGGGACCACCTCCACGAAATTGGGTACCACCGATTGCAAGAGTTCGAGACAACCAAGCTCCGGAACACATGGGGCGTTAGGAGATGGGACCATCTTCAGGTGCTGTTCCAAAAAGGAGACAGACATCAAGATTTTTCGCATCAGGTTTTTCCCGGAATGAAGAGAACAAAAGACTGTTCAACTGAGAAGGCCGATATCTTACTGCCAAGATGGAGGCCAACAACGAAAATGAGGGCAGAATAATTTTAGGAGAGGCAACGACAGAATGGAGGAACGTGATCAATTTACTATGATTATTCCGGAGGTAGCTTCTGAAGAAAATCAGGATATACCACATATAATCCAATTGAGAATAAACGAAGAGTTATGTCATTGTTTAGTGGATACAGGTGCGGCAGTGACACTCATACCGATCGGAATGGTTCAAAGACATTACATAAATACTTGGGACGCATGCAAATACAAACTAACAGTGTGACTGGACATTCCCTGCGAACTTGGGGGACCGCCGTCATTTCAATAGGTCCTGAAGATGGAAAGTGGAACATTGGGAAACGTTGGGATATGTTCGAGCGATTCTTGAAAGGTATTTCCTTTATGCCAGTCAAGCCTGTATCACCTACGAAAATGAACCATTTGTGAAAATGAGGGGGGAAATATTTCGATTTTTATGCCAAGAAGGACCTACTAGTGATAGTGGCTACCATGACAAGAACATTGGACATATCACAACTTCGTTAGGTGAGAATAGAAATTCAGAATATATTGAGTCAATGGAGTTTGTGAGAAGACGTGAAATCTATACTTTACCAACGACATATCAAGGGAATGCAGAAAGAAACCTAACGCATGAAAGAAAACATTCAGGGAGAAGCAATGGGTCTAGTGAAAAATTCTTTGAGAAAAGGTCACCAGAGTGATATCGAAGAATGGGAAAAATGGCTTCAAAAACTAAAAAGTTTCTTTGGGAGTTCACGCGATAGAAAACAAACAAGGAAACTCCAGCAAACAAATGATGAAAACTGCCAACCTAACCAGGAGAGGAAAAGTACCGAAAGACGAAGGAAAAATTGAAAAATTAAAACTGGAACAGAGAAAAACGATGCTGGGAAACAAATAGGAGCAAAGGATAGTGTACCGGAACCCGTTGAACAGGAAATCCAGGAAAACAAGGACCTAGTTGAACCAAGTCTGGAAATGATATCAACCGAGAAACAACCAAGGGAAGTATTTCAGGATATTACCTCAATCGACACTGCAGAAAGCGTGGGTTGTTCCACTGAGCAAGAATGAAAATGGGAAACCGACATAGTCCTGGAAGAAGACATAATTATCCCCGCACGAACTGAGGCACTAGTGAAAGCACAACTTAGCACAAAAATAGAAGGAGAGCTAGTGGTCTGCAAACCAGTGGACATAGGAAATGGTTATGTACATGCAGCACATTGTCTGATGGTAAATTCGACAAAGGCTTGGATACGGGTGGTGAACGGAAGAAGTTAAACTGATGAAGAAACATGAACTGGCTAAAGCTGTTTCCTGTCAGACTATGGAGAAAATGATGGTGACAACCAACAGAATGATTGGAAAAATTGAATTATTTGATCAAGAGTGGAGCAAAACAGGATTCAGTCTGGAACACTTGGACGGGGATACGAGGGAGAAACTTATGGCACTCATTCGAGGATACCACTACTTATTCTTGGAAGATGATGTCGTACTAACCAGTGCCACTGAAGTTAAACATAGCATAACATTAGAACCAGGAGCCCATCCGATATACAAAGCCCCTCACAGAATCCCCTATCATCAGCGGGAGGTCCTCCAAAAATAAATTGATAGACTACTGGATACTGCGGTTATCCGCCCATCATTGACTCCATGGTCAGCTCCTGTCGTGCTGGTTACAAAAAAATTGCCGAATGGAGAGGAGAAAGTGAGAATGTGCATCGACTATCGTGGACTCAATAACGTTACCAAGGAAGAATATTACCCATTGCCTAATATTTCGGACCTGATTCAGGGATATAACTCAGGAAGTGGGTTGCTGTTTTCGATTATTGACGTAGCAGAGGCCTATCACCAAATCGACATGGAGGAAAAAGAAATACCGCTTACAGGCTTCAGTACTTTTCAAGGCCACTACGAGTACCTGGAAATGCCATTTGGTTTAGTCAATGCTCCATCAACCTTTCAACGGTTTATGAATATCACGCTGGCTGGACTTACGGGAGAACTGTGTTTGGTATATCTAGATGATATTATCATTTTCAACTCTGCGGGAATAGAGGACCACATTGAAAAACTGAGGCAGGTTTTTGAAGGGCTCAGGGAAGCAAACGTGGTATTGAAACCGAAAAAATGTAGTTTTTTACTGAAGAAAGTGAAGTATTTGAGTCACATGATAACACAAAATGGGGTGATTCCAGATCCAGAAAAGATAGAAGCAATACAGTAGTTTTCTATGCCAAAGAATGTTGGAGAAGTGGGATCATTCCTAGGATTGGTGAACTGGTATCGCAAATTCATACCTAACGCGGCAGTCTTGATATCTCCTTTGACGAATCTGACCAAGAAAGACGTGAAATTTGAATTACCACCAACAGTTCTGGAAGCCATACAGCAGTTAAAGGATACACTAACATCAGAAATGGTTCTGATTTTTGCAGATTTTACAGAGCCATTCATCGTTGCTACGGATGCACCCGGATAGGGGGGGTCAGCCAGACGAAAAATCATGAGACGAAAAATTATGAGCCGAAAAATTTTAAGACGAAAAATCATGATACGAAAAATTATGGGGCGATAAATCATGAGACGAAAAAGTATGAGACGAAAAATTATGGGACGAAAAATTATGGGACGAAAAATTTGAGACGAAAAATTATGAGACGAAAAATTATGAGACGAAAAATCATGGGACGGAAAAATTGAAACAAAAAATTATGAGACAAAAAATTATGAGACGAAAAATTATGAGAGAAAAATTTGAGACGAAAAATTATGTGATTGAAGGAGTTTTTTTCATAGAAAATTGAAAAGTGTGCCGAGAAACGGTATATTTTTGTGAGTGGAAAGGAGCCCAGTGCAAATAATTTTTATCCGTTTTTTCGAAGTAGCTCGAAATAAGACATTGAAGAAATATCTCAAATTTTCTTGATAATTCGGTAAAAAATCTTATTAGTTGAATAGATTTCACTTGTAAGTGTGACAAAAAGAAAAATGTCACTGCAAAATGTCCCTGTAGAGAAAATCAAATAATTATAGTTTTGCCGACGGACTCTTACCAACGGAAGAAGTTCATGATTTTTATTGAGTTTTGGCGCTCATTGCAAGTATCGCATCAAGTTGAAGAATTGCAAATAATTTTTTTACGAAAAGTAAATACAAAGAGCTACTTCGAAAATTAGAAGTTTTTTTTCAGAGAAAAAAAGGTAGGTGAGAGTTGCTTTTTCGCTAATCATTCAAAGTAAAATTATGGTTACCACTCCTCCCCAAACTACTAACACAACTACTTTGACGACAAGTACCAGCACCATTGGAGGCAATGTCTTGATTTCGACGACTGCACCTACAAGCTTGAGGGTGCCAGCCATGTATTCGCTAGGGATGGTAGCGACTACCTTGGATGATTTTTCTGGGAAAGACGCGGAAAGAGATTTTGAAAAGTTAGGATTGCGTTCAAAATTAGACGGGTGGACAAAAGACGAAACTGTCAAATTACTCAAATTCAAACTTATCGGGGAAGCTTATAGCTATTTGAAATCGGATACAGGGTTGGACTCGCTCTCATATTACGATCTGAAAAATACATTTTTGAAAGAATTCACTTCATCTAAGCTACCGGGAGAAAGTCAATGGATTCACAGTCGATGTTTTCGGAGACTCGATCGTCTTTTTGTACGTGGTTACGTATTATAGGTGCAAAGTTGCTACGTGAAGATTTGAGCGGAGCCACTCCAGAAGAAGCAGGAATGAGAAAGAAGGATAAGGAGCTACTTTTGAATCAGTTCAAAATCATGTTACGTAAGGACTTGATGAAAGAAACAGGAGTATTCCTGTTGACGGATGATAATTTGGATTTGGAAAAGGCGGAAAATTTGGTGAGACTCCAAGAGACGACTCTCTTGATGATGCAAGTAAGAATGTCAAACATGAAGATTTTTACAGTGGAAACAGAAAAAAGTTGCTACACTTGTGGAAAACCAGGACATCTAGCTAGAGACTGTCGTAGGACAAAGAGCACGCAGCTCATGGGTTCGAATGTATGTTTTTCCTGCAACTACGAGGGGCACTGGGCACGATACTGTCCTAGAAATGCACCAGAAGAACGCAAACCTGGATCCCAAAATTCTGGTAGAAGATTCCAAGGGGCAGCAGGGCCATCTTCACGGAATTGGGGACCACCTCCACGGAATTGGGGACCACCTCCACGGAATTGGGGATCACCTCCACGGGAATTGGGGCCACCTTCACGGAATTGGGGACCACCTTCACGAAATTGGGTACCACCGATTGCAAGAGTTCGAGACAACCAAGCTCCGGAACAAATGGGGCGTGAGAAGATGGGACCATCTTCAGGTGCTGTTCCAAAGAGGAGACAGACATCAAGATTTTCCGCATCAGGTTTTTCCCGGAATGAAGAGAACAAAAGACTGTTCAACTGAGAAGGCCGATATCTTACTGCCAAGATGGAGGCCAACAACGAAAATGGGGGCAGAATAATTTTAGGAGAGGCAACGACAGAATGGAGGAACGTGATCAATTTACTATGATTATTCCGGAGGTAGCTTCTGAAGAAAATCAGGATATACCACATATAATCCAATTGAGAATAAACGAAGAGTTATGTCATTGTTTAGTGGATACAGGTGCGGCAGTGACACTCATACCGATCGGAATGGTTCAAAGACATTACATAAATACTTGGGACGCATGCAAATACAAACTAACAGTGTGACTGGACATTCCCTGCGAACTTGGGGGACCGCCGTCATTTCAATAGGTCCTGAAGATGGAAAGTGGAACATTGGGAAACGTTGGGATATGTTCGAGCGATTCTTGAAGGTATTTCCTTTATGCCAGTCAAGCCTGTATCACCTACGAAAATGAACCATTTGTGAAAATGAGGGGGGAAATATTTCGATTTTTATGCCAAGAAGGACCTACTAGTGATAGTGGCTACCATGACAAGAACATTGGACATATCACAACTTCGTTAGGTGAGAATAGAAATTCAGAATATATTGAGTCAATGGAGTTTGTGAGAAGACGTGAAATCTATACTTTACCAACGACATATCAAGGGAATGCAGAAAGAAACCTAACGCATGAAAGAAAACATTCAGGGAGAAGCAATGGGTCTAGTGGAAAATTCTTTGAGAAAAGGTCACCAGAGTGATATCGAAGAATGGGAAAAATGGCTTCAAAAAGTAAAAAGTTTCTTTGGGAGTTCACGCGATAGAAAACAAACAAGGAAACTCCAGCAAACAAATGATGAAAACTGCCAACCTAACCAGGAGTATGGAAAAGTCTAGCCGAAAGTATCGAAGGAAAAATTGAAGAAATTGTAACAGAAATTCAAACTGGAACAGAGAAAAAGGATGCTGGGAAACAAATAGGAGCAAAGGATAGTGTACCGGAACCCGTTGAACAGGAAATCCAGGAAAACAAGGACCTAGTTGAACCAAGTCTGGAAATGATATCAACCGAGAAACAACCAAGGGAAGTATTTCAGGATATTACCTCAATCGACACTGCAGAAAGCGTGGGTTGTTCCACTGAGCAGGAATGAAAATGGGAAACCGACATAGTCCTGGAAGAAGACATAATTATCCCCGCACGAACTGAGGCCCTAGTGAAAGCAAAACTTAGCACAAAAATAGAAGGAGAGCTAGTGGTCTGCAAACCAGTGGACATAGGAAATGGTTATGTACATGCAGCACATTGTCTGATGGTAAATTCGACAAAGGCTTGGATACGGGTGGTGAACGGAAGAAGTTAAACTGATGAAGAAACATGAACTGGCTAAAGCTGTTTCCTGTCAGACTATGGAGAAAATGATGGTGACAACCAACAGAATGATTGGAAAAATTGAATTAGATGATCAAGAGTGGAGCAAAAGAGGATTCAGTCTGGAACACTTGGACGGGGATACGAGGGAGAAACTTATGGCACTCATTCGAGGATACCACTACTTATTCTTGGAAGATGATGTCGTACTAACCAGTGCCACTGAAGTTAAACATAGCATAACATTAGAACCAGGAGCCCAGCCGATATACAAAGCCCCTCACAGAATCCCCTATCATCAGCGGGAGGTCCTCCAAAAATAAATTGATAGACTACTGGATACTGCGGTTATCCGCCCATCATTGACTCCATGGTCAGCTCCTGTCGTGCTGGTTACAAAAAAATTGCCGAATGGAGAGGAGAAAGTGAGAATGTGCATCGATTATCGTGGACTCAATAACGTTACCAAGGAAGAATATTACCCATTGCCTAATATTTCGGACCTGATTCAGGGATATAACTCAGGAAGTGGGTCGCTGTTTTCGATTATTGACGTAGCAGAGGCCTATCACCAAATCGACATGGAGGAAAAATACATACCGCTTACAGGCTTCAGTACTTTTCAAGGCCACTACGAGTACCTGGAAATGCCATTTGGTTTAGTCAATGCTCCATCAACCTTTCAACGGTTTATGAATATCACGCTGGCTGGACTTACGGGAGAACTGTGTTTGGTATATCTAGATGATATTATCATTTTCAACTCTGCGGGAATAGAGGACCACATTGAAAAACTGAGGCAGGTTTTTGAAGGGCTCAGGGAAGCAAACGTGGTATTGAAACCGAAAAAATGTAGTTTTTTACTGAAGAAAGTGAAGTATTTGAGTCACATGATAACACAAAATGGGGTGATTCCAGATCCAGAAAAGATAGAAGCAATACAGTAGTTTTCTATGCCAAAGAATGTTGGAGAAGTGGGATCATTCCTAGGATACCTAACGCGGCAGTCTTGATATCTCCTTTGACGAATCTGACCAAGAAAGACGTGAAATTTGAATTACCACCAACAGTTCTGGAAGCCATACAGCAGTTAAAGGATACACTAACATCAGAAATGGTTCTGATTTTCGCAGATTTTACAGAGCCATTCATCGTTGCTACGGATGCACCCGGATCAGGAGTGGGGGTAGTACTCAGCCAGACCAGGGAAGGATATGAACGACCTATAGCCTATGCCAGCGGAAGTTTCAAGAAAGCGGAATTGAACTACTCCACCACAGAAAAGGAACTCCTTGGCGTAGTATTCGGAATCCAGATATTTAGGTGTTATCTTTATGGGAAAAAATTCACGGTAATTTCCAATCACAGGCCACTAAAATGGTTGTTAACTTTGAAAGATCCAGCATCACGCCTCACGAGGTGGGCTCTGACACTGTCCGAATATGACTTCTCGGTAATAAACAGAAAGGGAAGATTGCATGGAAACGCCGATGCTCTGAGTCGGATGTACAATAAATATGATCACTTTATCGATGTTGAATATGAGGACTACGAAGAGTACAGAAAAAATCACAAGGTACGTAAAATGAAAAAAATGACCATCAAACAAGGAAATCTATTTACGGTTTCGGAAGAATGGGGAAAGGAATCGCACTGCAGTTTAAAAATATATATGGATCAGTGGACACCTTCCGACAACAACAGAAAAATGTTGGAGAGGTGGCGGAATTGAACTTACCGGAAAGAAACATCTATTACCTAGTGACCAAAAGCTCATACAATGAAAAACCTTCATATAGGTCTATGTGGGATGCTTCGAGGTACCTAAGAAACTGTTGTGAGGAGAACTAGGATAACTTATCAGCTATACCGAAGATAGGATGTGGTATCGATGGACTTGTGTGGGAAAAAGTACAGGAGATGATAGAATTCATCTTTCATTATTCGAATATCGAACTATGTGTGTATGAAGATACCAAAATAGTTGCAACCAAAACTTCACAGGAAGAGGGGGGCATTTTGATGGAACCTGAATGGGACCGAGCAACGCTAAAGTTGGCTCAGGATAAGGATATTTTCTGCCAGGAAATAATAAAACTGGTGAAGGAGGAAGACGCTCGGGAAGCTTTTTACTACTTATCCAAAGATGGAATACTATATCGTGTTGAAAATGATGGCGATAAATTGATAGTCCCTAAAACTTTTATCCCGAAAGTGATGGAAGATTTCCATGATTCTCCGATAGCTGGACATCCGGGACAACAGAAAACAATAATGAGTCTGAAACGTAGATTTTTCTGGCCCAATATGCGCACCGATGTGATAAAGTATTGTACAAGTTGCGATGCATGTAATAGGAGAAAAACATCGCCTCACATGAAGAAGGCTCCTCTTCAACGCTTCACTCCCACCACGGAACCCTGGGAGTTGACCTCGATGGATGTTGTGGGACCGCTAGTGACATCACTCAATGGAAATCGATATTTGCTTAAGTTCCAAGACTATTTCACAAAATACGTTGAAGCGATCCCTCTACCGAACCAGAAAGCTAATACCATAGCTAGAGCATTTGTACAGAATGTTATCGTCAGACATGGTTCGCCAAAGAGACTCCACACTGACATAGGAGCAAACTTCACCTCAAGTCTGTTCAAAGAAGTATGTAAGTATTGGGGATCGAAAAACTACAGACGGCTAGTTATGCTCCCACGACAAATGGGCAGATTGAAAGAATGCACAGAGTTCTCAAGGATATGCTATCACACTACATCAGCAAGAACCAAAGAGATTGGAATAACTGGATACCCTTTGTATTAATGGCGTACCGAGGCAGTACACACAGTTCCACAGGTCACAGCCCTTATTTTTTATTCCATGGAAGAGACCAAGTACTCTTAATGGATAGTATGATAAGTTCTGGGAGGATAAGATACAATTACGATGACAACTACGCATCGGAACTTCTCGAAAGGCTGAGGAGAGTTTACTCAGATGTGTACAAAAATATTGAAAAGGCAAAATCAGAAAGGGTGAAAAGGTACAACAAAAAGACAGGGGAACATGAATTCAATATGGGAGATCAGGTATACTTGAAAGATATGGCGGTCAAACATGGACTATCGAAAAAGTTGGTTAGGAGTTGGATTGGGCCATATAGAATTATGGAAATGATTGGTCCGGTGACTTGTAGAATGAGGAAATATGGTGGAACAGATGAACAAATAGTTCATGTGAACAGACTAAAAATATATACTGCTAGGACAGATGAGGAGCACCGGTCAATGAGAGAAGAAGTAAGGAAAGAGAGGGAAAATATGAAACAGTACACTGAACTGAAGTCCGAAGAAGCGGCAGAGGAAGTTGGGAGATTCCACCCAATGATGGTTCCACAATACGTGAATGTGGCACCAGATGAAAATAGCAGTGGCCTGAGTAGCGAAGAAAAGAAAACTGATGTGCACTCAGTAAGTGAAGAAGAACAGCTGCTCGACGAACCAGCAACTCAGTTACGACGGTCAAGTCGTTTTAGGCGGCCTCCTGACCGTTGGGCCTATTAAATATCCAACATAAGGGATGTATGAATGTCCATCAACGGACAAAATCTTTCAACGTTCTTCTCATTTCGGTATCTCATACTTCAGGGGATCAGATTTTTTTTAGAAAAAAAAAACTGTCAGAAAAAATCTTTTAACGTGGGTTCAGTGAGATTTACGCTGGTACGGTGAACCTAATGATTTTTGGGTATCAGATCAACTATTTTGTTGGATACCAAAGGGGAAAAATGAAAAAACAAAGTATTTTTTTTCATTAGTCTTGGGTTATATCCGGCATTTTTCTTTCTGGAAAATCAGGGAAAACATTGGTACTACATTTATTACTACAGTGGGGTGGAGTGACAATGTCCTTATATTCATCCCTTTCCTTCTTTTAATGTTGATGTATGAGTACATATATTAAAGTTATCATAGGGGTATATCCTGGAGCCAAATTTAATAAGAAACAGTTAACGTTTACTATTTTTCTATTGAGATCTGGTAATAATTTGTTCACGATTTTGTAATTGTTTTTTTTTTAAATTGAGATCTGGAAATAATTTGTTCATAATTTTGTGATTGATTTTTTTTTAATAATGAGATTTTTGTAATAATTTGTTCATGATTATGTAATTGATTTTTTTCCGATTGAGATCTGGAAATAATTTGTTCATGATTTTGTGATTGATTTTTTTTTTAATTAGATTTTTTGTAATGATTTGTTCATGATTTTGTTACTGAATGAGGTTTTCGTGAGATGATGATATATTACAATTTATTGTCTAGGGGGTTTTGAACCGAACTGCGATAAAACTAAACGTAGTTGGAAGAAATATACATCATGAAATCAAGCAGTTATCCGGTCATCATGCTGGGAATAACCTTTTTTCTGTCCACCAGCACCATCACCCAGGTGAAGTCTATGATAGCATATGATTGTGATGACAAAGACTCTGAAATTTCGGCGGTTTCGATTCGCGATGTCGCCGAGTGTCCCGAGATGAACACTGCTTACTATAGTGAATCGGGAACTGTTAAAGTTATTCAACGGGACGAAATATCTCTCCAGCACGTATGGACTTGTTTGATAGTAGTAACCCGTTTAATCTCCCATTGTGGCATGCATAGCCATAGTTCGGTTGTGGCCGGGGGTATCATGAACTATATTTATCGTCAACCTGTGGTAGAAGTCCATTGTATCTCGAAGTGGAGTGGTATGAATTTTATGAAGAAGGTAAATCGAGTCGTTCATATATTAAAATCGATTAGAAAAACCATCGATTGGTGATAGCTTTGAACTCTATATCATCATCAGGATAATAGTTTTAGGAGATGAAAATATTTTGTAGGTTAACGATATAAAATTTTTAAGTCCAATGATCATAATTTGGACCATATGGTCCAAATTATCATCATTGGACTCAAAATAATTTTATATCGTTAACCTACAAAATATTTTTTCATCTCCATAAAACTTTTATTATCCGCTGATGACCTATAGAGGTTCGAAACATGTTCACCTAATCGATGGTTTTATCTAATCGATTGTTAATATTATATTGTGGAGACGACTTCGAGTTTTTCTTCTTCATAAAAATATATTTATCGTGTTGGCGCAGAAGAATGTGGCAGCATACATCGTTACCAAACTCTGAATATCTACCAACAAAATATTGGCGGAATAACAATGAATGGAACTACGACAGCATCTCTGACACTAGAGGGGGCAGTGGATTCCGATGGAACGTGCGAAGGATCCACGTATCATGGAAATGGACAAGTTTGGAAGGACGTCGTTATTATTGCAACTATTAAAATTCAGGTTACGGATTACCCAGCCAAAATGAAATTGGATGAAAATGAAATAAGTTTGATAGGTGGCGTTGTTTGCCCATTCTTGAAAGGATACTGTTTTGACACAAATCTTGAGGAAACAACATGGGAGGTCAGTCCTCCACGAACTTGCGAAAAAAAACTCAGTCTTCTCTATCACGGACAGGCTGAAAAGATCAAGAATCACTTCACCACAGAACAAATCATCGTTGTTGAAGATAACACTAAAGTATTTGCCGTTACTTTAACTAAGGAAGTATATTTATGTCAATTGGAGATTTGGCAAACCGAACATCCTAGGATACTTGTCATAGAAGGACAGAAAAACAATTTATCTCCAAAGATTAATATCCTACCACATAATGCCGATCTAATGGGCTATGTAAATAGCAAGTTTTTGTATGTAGAACAAGCATATATTCGCAAATTGGACCAATTATATACCGATACGGTTCATCGACGATGTCTTAAACAGAAATAAATTCTGCGGATTTGTCTTCTGATGGCGCCATTAGTGCCAAGTACCCTAAGCCAGCTTGTAAAAGAGAGTGGAGGTTATTCAGGGCGAGTATCAGGCGAAGTATTGTATATAATGAGATGCGTACGTCTCTATTCGCCGTACGGAAAAATGTTATAATGAGTTGCCGATAGTAGTAAACAATGCATCCAAATTTATGGCACCAGTGACAAAGATGATTCAAACACATGCGGAAGAAGTGGACTGTAATGGATTGATGCTCCCCTTGTGCCTTATAGATGACCAGTGGATGGGACTCAGCCCCTACCCCACTATAAGGAAGGCTCCCGAAGTGTTGTCATCGGAATCTAATCTGAAATTGACTTTTTTCCCCATCCAACCAGTCGGAACTTTGGGAATTTAAACCCAGGAAAGAATAAGCAACATTCAAAAGATTCTCACGTTCGGGAACGAGGGAAAGGCAGTCGAAAATATCATCGCTAGACGTGTGGCTGGACTAGAAACAACTGGTCAAGGGTTCTCCACAGTGAATCTCCTCAATACCGAAGGAATGAAGGAACTGGCTCACAACACTATGCGCCAGGTCTGGGGATGGTTTACTGACTTAAGACTTTTCATGAGTGGATTAATGGGATTCTATGCCATCTTCAGAATTGTAAAATATGGGATAGGAGTAATACTGAATGGGATCCAGCTTTATCAGACTCTGGGATCAACAGAAGGCCCCTTCCGGAGGTTATTCCCTCATCAAGAGACCGCTTCGAACATTAGGCATCAAAGTTTTCGCGTGTGCAGTGCCGTGTGGAAGGAAACGCGAAAAAAAAAAGTTCGAATCGGAAATTAAATTGTATACGGGGTAGATATAAGTTGAAAAGTCCCGATATTATGTATGCATGGTAGATCAAGTTTTTTTTTGGGTTATTAGATAAAAGTTGTCGCACCGTGTGCACAAAACCTTTTTATTGGGTGGGGTGATGTAGTACCCTGTACAAACGATCTCAGTTCATTATATATTTCGTTCAGCAACTATTTTCGAGTATACGAATGGAAATATATTCCAATAATTATATCGGTCAAGATATAAGATACTTTTGCCCAGACACCTGCAGATACAGAATCGTTGGAGAATTGTTCAGACTGGGACTTGATACTTGATAAAACGATCAATGGGTTATTCATAACGATAAGTAGGACCACCCGAGGTAGAAAAAAATATCATTTTTCTCGTCCGACTGAGAAACGCTGAGGAGGAAACTTTAAGATAATCAATTTTTGCGTGGGATTTATACAGATCGCCGTTGAAGGGATAATAAAATGAAAAACTACAACCGCCATTGCATTAAAGGCGGGGCTGCAAGAGAAAAATTGGGATAAAAAGGTGGGCCTAATTGAACGTTTTAAAAAACAAAGGGGATAATATTAATTTTGGAGGCGGGCAGGGAGTCGGTCAGGGTTGGCAAAATCGGACGGTCAAGTGGGCAATACGGGGAGACGGCGAAAACCCGTCGAGAGTTTAAGGCGAGGTTGCGTCGCGACGCCCTGGATTAAGGGTTAAGTATCGTTTCGGTGTTAATTAGTACACGCGTGTGTTCAGCGTAGAACCCGCTACGGAACGGAAAATAGTGACGGTGATCGTGCATTGGAAAACAATTCGTGAATTCAGGGATTTGATGAATTTTCTGGATTATCTGCCACTGGTAGGGAATAGCAGCTCAGCACACAGGGTAAGCGATTTGAAGCTGTATGTTAATGTAACTAACCACTTATAATCTCTGGGGAGGATTTCTTTTCAATTTCAAGTTTTACCTCAGTACGCTTTTTGCAAATGAGAATATTCGATACAGGGTACTCGCCTCTTTCCACTCCATTCTGTTGAATGAATACAAATGTGTTTTCGAAATAAATACTTCACATTTTGCTGAGCTCCAAGAATTGATATTTCGATCATGTCTATGTGTTTTTTCAATATGTATTTTTACTAAAATATTTTGATACTATTGCCGTTCTTCTTTAATCAAGAATTTGTTTGTCATGTTTAATTTTCTTCTTTCCATTATATATATTTTTTTCAAGTTGCCTTTCATTTCTCTCACCTCAGAGAAGTCATAGTGAGATCTAAAAGACCTGCCTTCGCGCGCAGGCCGAACTGATGTCTTTTTTGGACTACCAGGGTGAAATATATATATTTTTTATTATAAATACACTGCCCTGAACATCAATATAGTAGAACTACACAGGGCAGATGTAACAGAACAATCGTATATAATAGTCAACTTATTCAAAATATTGTGATTGAATTATGGTCCAAATTGGCGATACAGTTTTCTAGATATTCAATAAAAACTTTGTAAATGATCTAAGAAAAATATTACGCACCCTTCAACTGAATGAAAGGTAATATTGAACAATTGAGTTCGTCAGAATGTTACCCTATCTTTTATTCAATGAGCAGTGGTTATTAATTCCCATTTTTGTAATAAAAAACGATCTGTCAATTGTTTTCAGTATAGGGGTATACTCGAAAATTAAAAAATATATATATTTCAAACAGAGACAGTCATCAAGAAATAGAACACGTTTTTTCACCTATAATAGCCTGAAACTATGATATCTTAACAAAATATAACTTGTTGGTTTTGAAATAATGCTGGAAAAAAAATCCAGAACAATATTTTTTTTACTATGCCCCGTATTCACCCTAATTTAATATCATCAATAAGATTTTAATTGAAGATGTTTATGAGTTCCGATCAATTCACTTCTATCCTTACTTTGTCTCATTTCGACTAAAAAGCAGTTTTTTTCTTTGTCAATCCTACCCCAATACGACGTTTTTACGAACTTTGGCCGCTTATATCTCAGAAAATAAACATACAAAATCATTTGAACTCACACTTTTCTCTAATGACCCATCCTACTGTAACATAATAAAATTTCAGCCAATTCGATCGAGAGCCAGTTTCCCATATGTTTTCGTGCGGGGTTCCCACAAACAGTTATTATTTTTGGGACAACAGTCTTTTATACTCAGAAACATGCTTTTTGCTGATAGAAGTGGCAGAAATAGTTTCCACAATGAAAATGTGACTTACCCAAAATGAAGATGAGCCAGCAACAAATTTAACTTGAAAACGATTTTTCTCGGTGTACGACCGGTGACAACGATTTGAACAAAGATTGTGTTTTTATATAATTTAGTGTATCTTCATTGTGCAAGAATGGTTAGAGGGAAACGTATATGTTAGCTGTACAAAAGGCATCAACTTCTAGTGGTGAGTACGCATCACTTTTGAAATAAATATATGTTATACGTAAACTCAAAATTTGACGATATGAAGAAGTAGTTCTTCTGATAACTCAATAGCAATTTAGAGTTATTTCTTTTTTTTAAGGGGAAACAAATCGTATATAATCAATACAATAACATATTTTCTATGGATATTCATGTTTTTTTCGAGTGTCTGGAGCCGATTTTTTTCTACACAAAAAATAACCATAATGAGCAGGACTTGAATCACGTCACTTCAGATAAGAATATTTCTTCAGATGGTGAGTGAAATATTATTGAGAAACTTTCTTACTATAAAATCATCTTGATATTAATAGTATTTTCAGTTACCTCATAATTACTCGCCTCTTCCGTACGTTCTGTCACTGAAGGTTGAACAAAGGGAGTTTATTGCAAACTATTCACTGAAAACACTATTTCACCGGTTACTGAATGTATTAAAATCAATTTAAGTGAAATCACTTATAGAATAGTTTTGACGAAAAAAAAAAGTTTGACTGTAAATATGAAATAAAATAATTCAATGTTTTGGAATTTCTCACAATAATTTTCAAAGTTTCACTACTCAAAATTAATGTTATTCCTCAGTCAAAGTTCGAAAAACTCATAGTGATCAGTATTTGGTTATTTTGGGAGATTAGATAACTTATGGAGATGTTGCCTGTAACCTTGAACCTGAGAATGTTTTTTCCTTGGAAACTGGAAATCATTCAATAGAATTCAAAAGTCAAACTAGGAAACAGGTTTTTTTCAAGCTATTTCGATGTTGATCATAGCAATACTATCAAGGAGCCTTATTCATCCGATGTATCTCGATATGTTCCACCTGAGAAGTCTAAGCGATTATCTTCAGGAAATGAGCACAGAAATAAAAAAAAATTCACCGTTGCTGAGGTACCTGATGATACCAGGGAGTTGAGTTCGACAGAAAGTTTGCAATTGGATAACAACACTGATACAACCAATAAAAAGAAAAGGAGCATGCCTAAAAAGTCTACTCCTGGCAAAAAAAAAGTTCATGATGCAAATAATTGGAAATATAAGTTAATCAAATCGAAAAACAATTTCGGGGAGGAATTCATGAACAAGAAGGACAATGTTTTTTGGGTAACCTTCCTCAGTCTGAAAATGAAAATATAATCAGGAAAATCTATACAAGTCTAGGAAGGGAGTAGGAGATTTAAGCCGGTTCTGGCTCTCCCCCCACCACTATGACGTCACGTGTGACCTTGAATAGTTGCAGGTGTGCAATGTGTGTGTGTTTGACCTTGAGATTTGACTTTGAGATTTGTCATTGAGTTTTGATATT